>PVHP010000651.1:0-104683 GCA_004024765.1 Zapus hudsonius
GCGCTCCTGAAAAATGAATGGGTCAAACAAGAAATCAGACAGGAAATCCAGAATTTCCTAGAAACAAATGATAATGAGGACAAAACCTTTCAGAACTTGTGAGACAAAATGAAGGCAGTCCTAAAGGGGAAATTCATTGCACTAACTGCCTTCATAATGAAGACAGAGAGATCTCAAATCAATGAACTATCCTCCCACCTAAGGTCATTAGAACAGATGGAAAAATCCAACCCTAGGAGCTCGAGATGCAAGGAAATAATTAAGATCAGAGCAGAGATTGATGACTTGGAAACAAAGAAAACAATTTTCAAAATAGACAAATCAAAGAGTTGGTTCTTTGAAAAAGTCAATAAGATTGACAAACCCCTGGCCAATTTAATCAAACAAAAACAGAGGCCCAAATTAACAAAATACAAAATGACAAGGGTGAGATCACAACAGATCCCAAAGAGATTGGAAGTATCATCAGGTCATATTTCCAGAACCTCTACTCCACAAAATTAGAGAACCTGGAAGAAATGGATATATTCCTGGATACCTACCATCTACCAAAGCTCAGTACAGAGCAGATAAAGATCCTAAACAACCCGATAACAATCACAGAGATTGAATCGGTAATCAAGAACCTCCCCAAACAGAAAAGCCCAGGTCCAGATGGTTTTTCAGCCAAATTCTACCAAACCTTCATCATAGAATGGTAACGCCTTTTTTGAAACTCGTCAGGGGCATAGAAAAAGAGAGAAGGCTCACAAACTCCTTCTATGAAGCTACCATCATCCTAATTCCCAAACCAGGCAAGGATGTAACAAGAAAAGAAAACTACAGACACATATCCCTGATGAACTTGGATGTAAAAATCCTAAAGAAAGTCCTAGCAAACCAAATACAAACCCACATCAAAACTATAATTCACCCTGACCAAGTCGGCTTCATCCCAGGGATGCAGGGATGGTTCAGCATACGAAAGTCGATAAATATAATTCACCACATTAACAAACTCAACCGCAAAAACAACATAGTCATCTGAATAGATGCGGAGAAGGCTTTTGACAAATTTCAACACCACTTCATGTTCAAAACCCTGGAAAAAATAGGCATAGATGGCCTATACCTCAACATAATAAAGTCAATATACAGATCTCCTAAACCACAAATCATCCTCAATGGGAAAGGAATCAAGGAGTTCCCACTTAACTCAGGAACAAGACAGGGATGTCCACTCTCACCATTGCTATTCAACATAGTGCTTGAAGTTCAAGCCCAAGCAATAAGACAGGAGAACAGCATAAAAGGAATACAAATCGGAAAGGAAGAAGTCAAACTATCCCTTTTTGCAGATGACATGATCTTAAATATATCAGACCCAAAGAACAGTATTAGTAAACTCCTAAAGGTGATCAATGCCTTCAGCAGTGTGGCAGGATACAAAATTAACACACAAAAATCAGTAGCCTTTCTGTATACAGAAGACAAACATTCGGAAAAAGACATTAGAGAAACTGTCCCGTTCTCTATATCCTTAAATAAAATCAGATACCTGGGAATATCACTAACCAAGGTAGTGAAAGACTTATATAAGGAAAATATTGAAACACTCAAAAGGGAAATAGAGGAGGATGTGACGAGATGGAAACAAATACCATGCTCATGAAAAGGGAGAATCAATATAGTAAAAATGGCAATCCTGTAAATAGCAATCTACAGATTCAACGCAATGCCAATAAAAATCCCAACCTTCTTCTTCACAGACATTGAAAAAATAATCTCTAAATTTATTTGGAAGGTAAGAGACCTCTAATAGCTAAAACTATTCTGAGCAAAAAAAAAAATTATGCAGGAGGTATCACCATACCTGACTTTAAAACATACTACAAAGTCATAGTGACTAAAACACCATGGTATTGGCAGAAAAACAGACAGTCTGACCAATGGAATAGAATTGAAGACCCAGCCTTTAATGCAAGTAACTTCAGATTCTTAGTCTTCGACAAGGGTGCCAACAATGTAAGCTGGGCTAAAGATAGCATCTTCAACAAATGGTGCTGGACAAATTGGATAAACACGTGTAAAAAAATGAAAATAGACCCACTCCTATCACCATGCACAAAGATCAACTCCAAATGGATCAGAGACCTCGATATTAACCACACAACCCTAAACATCCTGTAAGAAAAAGTAGGAGGAACCCTACATGAGATAGGAGTAAGGAACAACTTCCTGAGCAAATCTCCGGTAGCCCAGGAAGTGCAACAGTCACTTAACCAATGGGACCTGATCAGGCTCAAAAGCTTCTGTACAGATAAAAACACCATTCTCAGAGTCAATAGACCCCATTCAAACTGGGAGATGATTTTTCCAGCTACAACTCAGACAGAGGCCTAATTTTCAGACCCTACAGAGAATTCAAAAAAAATGAATAACAAAAACTCAAAATGCCCCCTCACAAAATGGGGCACTGATCTCAACAGAGAATTCACAGAGAAGGAAACACAAATGGCCTTTTCTCACCTGAGAAAGTGCTCAGCATCCTTAAGCATCAGGGAAATGCAAATCAAAACCACAATGAGATATCACCTCACCCCTGTCAGAATGGCAATCATAAAGAAAACCAACAACAATCGTTGCTGGTGAAGATACGGGGAAAAAGGAACCCTCATTCACTGCCGGTGGGATTGCAAAGTTGTTCAACCGCTATGGAAAGCAGTGTGGAGACTCCTAGACAGAATGGACATAGACCTTCCAATGGACCCAGCTATCCCTCTACTAGGCATTTATCCACAAGATGTCACATCTCAATGCAGAAACTTTTGTACAACTATATTTATAGCAGCTCAATTCATAATAGCCAAGAATTGAAATCAACCCAAATGCCCATCCATGGAGGAATGGACAGCGAAACTGTGGTATATTTACACAATGGAATTTTACTCAGCTGAAAGGAAAAATGACATATTAAAATTTAGGAAAAAATGGTCTGACTTCGAGCAGATCTTACTAAGTGAACACTCCAAAGAATAGAGAATCAAATGCCGCGTATTCTCCCTCCTATGTGGTCCTTAACCAGGATAACATTAAACTCTACGCAGACTAGTAGAAAGAAGTGAGAGGTTATGAATGAGGGGTAAAGGACTGGGGGAAGGGAATGGTTTAAGCATGAGGCTAAACCAAATTAAGTTCAAGAACATAAAATCCTCAAGATCATACTGTAACCTATTGAGCAAGTAGTGAGCATAGATTGATGAGAGGGGCCATGAGTAGTAGGGGAGAGTCTAAGCCTGTGAAAAATTGATCAGTCTGACAACCCATGTCGTAGTCAGCCACAATCCGCTGGGATGAATCTCCAAAGCACACACGATTATGGGGAGGAAAAGTATTTATTGAGGTATCAGACCCAGAGGAAGATAAGGAAAAAAAGGCTGGCCCCTTTTCACAGATCCAAGCAGAGACAGAGACAGAAGCCCAGCACCAAGCAAGCACACTGTAACACACTGTGATTCACAAAATGCAGAACTCCAGGTCAGGGTTCAGGCTCTTCTTTTGCATATCTATCATTAGTATTTTACATCCAAATTAGAAAGGGTCAGTCCCCAAGAGGCTAGGCCAAGTGGCACTTCCTCCAGCCAGAAGCCTGGAGACAATTAATAATTTTAATAAATCCTTAATTCTTTTGGGGAACATTATTCAAACTACCACACCCTGTTCCCAGCCACCAGTTCCTTCCCTCACTGAGCTGTTGACCAAAGTGACCCATGAGGTTCCAAAAACAAGATAGAATTCTGTCAAACTCTTGAATGACCTCCCCAGGCCTGAGGCAAAACCCTGTTGCTGAAGAAACCACAGAAAGCCATTGATCAGCATGGAGAGACCCTTCAAGGTCTGGAATGGTATCCAGCCCCCAGATGGTAGTTATTGCAGTGCTGGAAGGCATTGCACATGCTGCCAGGGGAAGCTGATCAAGGACACTGGAGTAAACAGACACCACTGGCATGAAACACAGACTGTGGCCATGAGTAGGATGACCACACCTCCTACTGGGAGAGAACAGCGAACCAAGAAAGGAGCACTCATGCAATGGAGGAGCCTGGGCCTGGGGGAGACAGTCAACAGCTTTAAATTCGGCCAAATATTCCACTTAGTGTGGGGAAGCCTGTGACTGGAACTGGGGAATAAGTGCGATATGCACCGGATCCTGTACTCTTGGGCTCCCATGAAAAGAAGCGCTATGGGACCGATGGACAGGGAGGCTACTAAAAATAGAATCTTGGTAATCCAGAATTGTGTATTTGTTAACCTATACTGATCTCACTCTCCAATGGAGATTGTGTTTGTATTTTTCAGGATGCAACAAGAGAGTTGTGGCCCATCTAACCCTACCAACCAACTATAGGCTGATAGCTGAGATTCTCGCAAGAGATGAGCCACCACAGTCATACCATGGAGGATCCATATGGAGCCCCGCAGAGAATGAGGGGGATGAACAAGGGACCCATAGCCACAGCCATTCAATCAACACAGGATAAGCCAGCGAGACAGAAACCAACGATTTTCGATACAAGGACCCCTAAACCCACAACATTAAAGCAGCCTTAATACCCACCCACCACGACTCAGGGAACTGAGCCGAAGAGGGGGCGGAAAGATAGTGAGAGCCGTGGTGGGGGAGACTATCCAGAGGCCTGGCACCCCTCAGTAACAACACACTTGGGCCAGGAGAGTCGGGCTGAATACTATGCTATCCATGGTCCCCTGCCACAAGGACTGATCCAGACGGCCCACAGAGGAGGATATCCAGCTGATTTGGGATTGGGTGGGGGGGCATTGGGGAATTGGGGATATCAACTCATTGTAAAAAATAATAAATAATAAAAAAGAAATATGCTTTGTTTTATAAAGAAGAGTCTAGTCAGTCTAGTTCTCATTAGAATATGTAAAAATACCATGATAGTTGAAAATTGTCATATTCCTGTTTTAAAATGCCACATTTTTATAACTACCTCAATAGTACCCTGTGACATAGAAGTTATATCAAGTGTTCTTTAATAAGATTTCCTCAAAATTTATTTTTAAGTCTTATAGCTCACTTCAGAGAACCTAGATACAAAAAAATTCAATGAACACTGAAACCAAACGTAGGACCTAATTTCAAAACACTCTTGTAACATAATTGAAGCAGTAATTACCTGATTTCAGAATGAACAGTTGGAGGCATTCATTTTTCCAGTATATCACATAATTTTTACCTAAGAAAATAATCCCTTTACATTTCCAACAACAGCTTTGATGGATAGGAACAAGAGGCATTTGCACTACAATTTTTCAGTGCATTATAATAAAGTGAATGTTTTCTAAATGTCATAGTTTAAATTTCATGGGGCGCGAAATCTACTTTGAAATGAAGTTTAAAGCCTTTTTCAAATAAGGAGACTAATCTTACAGTCAAAACCACTTCATATACTGAGACGTGATTAACCTTGGAAAGCTGCCTGCAAAAATGATAATACTTTGTGACACATTAAGATTGAATTTGTCTTTATATAATCATGTTAAGGAATACACTTTAAATGATAAAACTGCAAGAGTAGTGTGTACAAAATTAGGATTCCCATTCACTAATAATAAATTTAACTACTCAACATTTGTATCGTAATGTTAATGTTCTTGAGTGGATCTCTCCTAAAGAAAACTACTTTTGGATAACTCACTGTGCTGTCCAAAATGGTGATATTGTGGGCTGGGAACATGGCTCTTCAGAGAAAGATGCTTTCTTACAAATCCTACCTTCCCCGGGTTGGATTTTCAAACCACCACTGTAAGCTGCATACAAAAAGTGGCACAAGCATCTAGTGTTCGTTTGCAGTGTCAAGAATCCCCCCCCACACACACACATGTAAATAAATGATGAGAATGGTAATCTTGCACACTAACCTAAATAAGAGATGGCATTAAATTCGTTCTACTTTGAAATGTGAAAAAGGCAGATAATTATAACCCTCTTCTTTGGTAAAGTGCAAAATGCTTTTCATATAATCAGTTCTATTTTTTCTGTATTTCAAAATGCTTTAAAAGATGGCCTGGTTATACACTGAACAGCATGATTTACCGGTGTGTTTTAAATATAATTAGATATACATGAAGTAGGTTTGTATCAAGATTACATAGTGATTGGTCATTTTTCTTGAAACCAAAGATCATTCATACCATGAAATGCAATGATAGAATTATACCCATATCTGTATATATTTCACTTTTATTCCTTCATAAAAAAAGATTAATACCAATGTCCATTTCCTGATCTGAAAATAGCAAAACATGGCCAAAGATAACAAGTTAGACATTAGGGGGAAAAATCATGAAAACTAACTTACCACCCTTCTAGAACAATCAATATCCCACATTGCTGATTTCCACTCCTGGGCTTTTCCACCCTCAATGTTCTTCTGTGGGGACTGAGAATTAATTACCCACCAACTTTTCCAGGGCTTTGTCACCACCTGGCGGTTGTTTATGAGAATAGATGACCAGACCTTCCTGTGTTCTCTATGTGGGCCTGGCTTCCTCTCCATGTACATCCATAGGCTTACTTTCCGTACTTGAGCTTATTTCAAGACAGTAACTCTTGGTTTTACCAAGAAATGCAGTCCCTTGAGATCCTGATTGGTCCTCCTCATTCTCTGTATTTCCCCTTTTCCAGGGAGCAACCTCATAACTGTCATTCTCATTCTCTATCTCTAAACTCGTCAATTTTCACTGGAAAACCCAAACGCACATGGTGGGCAATGTATAATATTAGTATCACTGATAATGTGTGCTAAGCAAAAGGAAATCACAGGAAATAAGCCCTCTAAAGAATTCATAGTCCATTCCCCTCCCTATTATTAAGAAAAGTGCCTGTCTGCCTGTCTGTGCTGGCAGCATTAACCAGTAGTCAGAGGAAGCATTGATGAGCCCACAGGCTTTCCTTATATTTCTCCTTGAAGCATATGTTCAACTTTCTGGTCCACTGAGAGAAATTTTATGGTGTGTGTGTGTGTGTGTGTGTGTGTGTGTGTGTGTGTGTGTGCTGGATTTATTCTCTTCCTAAATATTCAGTGCATGACTTTTATAGAAAATTGTCTCCAAATTCCAGTAAACTTATTCTTTAAACCTATGCAAATATTGGACATTGCTTATATTAGGGTTTTTATATCTATGCTTGGTTTAATTTCTCCTAGTAATAAAACATTCTCTTTACTTCTCTAAGCACAAGAACATACGTAGCACACTACCAAAACATGCTAACTTCTTCATCCCCTGGAGTCAATTGTACACTTCTGACTATTCACAGAGAATTTAAGAACACTACACGACATGTCAGCAACCTTCATTCAGGCCAAGAAAGACCCTTGAACCAAATGTACACACATCCTTGTGAATGGGTGTGTGTACCTGGCAACTCCATTCAAGGCTGTCATTGTTGCAGTAGCATACTATTCATTTTCAATTCAGTCATTTGAGAAAGGTTTGATTTCAGCCATGTAAATTTAAGTGAGAATCTTAAATTTTGTCCTTTAGAAATGTGTTATAAAGCATTATTTGTCATGGAATTTCAAGTAGAGTCTCATACAATTGCTGAAAGCAGACACAAAGGCAGGAAAAGAGTCAGTCCAGATACTCACTCTGTTATTTAAGTGTCCAGCATAGGAGAAGAGTTTTTACTAATAACTGACATAAAATATGAGAAAGTTGAGATGCTCAGAATTTTGGTGTTTGTTGAGGTGTTTATAAGGTACTTTCATTAATTTTATTTCATTAACTTTATTTCTCAGTTTAATGTTTCTAGTGGACTTTGAATACAACTATAAAGCTTTTTATTTCTTAGCATTTGGTTTAAAAATCAAGAAAATAAAAATGGTTTTTTTTTTTTTTCACACAAATTTGCACTATGTTGAGAGTGACCTTTCCTTGGTGGGGCGAGGTTGGTTTTATTCACAACATTATTGCCTCAGACTATTGGCTGTAGAGAATATGATACTGTATAAAGTCCAAATCTCTCAATACAAGCCAAGTGTGATGGCACATGGCTTTCATCCCACCATTCAGGAGGCTGAAATAGGAGGATCACAGTGAGTTAGAGGCCAGCCTGGAGCTACAGAGTGAGTTCCTGGTCAGCCTAGGTTAAAGTGAGACACTGCCTAAAAAATAAAATCAGTACAAAGAAGTGAGTTTCCAGAATATTGAAGCTATTGCTAGTTTTAATTAAACATACATGTACACAAAGATATTATTAATATATCCTAGAGCTTTCTTGTATGTTATGTAGAGAGCCAAACAAAATTATCTATACAGAATGAATTGTTACTGTCAAAGATGATCTAATCAGATTGCTGTAATAGTTGCATTTGTTGCTTTTTTATCTATATAGTTGGGTGAAACCCAGGCGAAAATTGCAGCACAGTACTGTCATGACTTATTGAGTGGTATTCATCATTGTTGAAAATTAATACAAAATTAATATTTGACCTCTACTTGAAAGCATATAACAGAGATCATGGCGATTTTTTGAAATAAACAAAGGCTAATTTTAAAGTTTGCAGCATTTATACAACTCAGAAGGAACTGGAGAAGCTACTATGGTCACTAGATTGCTTCAGAAAACGTACAGACAGGTTACATTGACTAACTGCTGAGAAACACCACTGAGACATGACCTACAGCAACATGTTTCCACCACATACTTGTCACATGGACATATTTCACTTTAAAATTTTGCTATGCGTAAAGCATTATGTCAATAAATAGTCTGAGTCAGACTTTTAAACTACGAGCTGTTCAAGGTGAAGCGGCTTTGTATTCCACAGCATGTCTCCTGAAACATCAAACAGAAGCATCCACTTTGACTGGCACTGCCTATCAAACACCTATTAAGTCTTCCAGTAGACTACAAATATCCCTATAGTCATGAACCTGGGTCTGTGTGTGTTCCCTGTATGGGAGTGCATATGTGTGTGTGCAGGTGTGCATACACGTGTGTGTAGAGGGCTGAGGTCGACGTCAGATGTCCCCCTGTACTACTCTTCACCTTATTTATCCAGACAGACTCTCTCACTGAACCCAGATGGAACTGTCTTTGTCACTGGTATAACAAGTGCACGCCACCCTGCCTGGCATTCACCTGGTGCTGGGGGTCCAAAATCAGGCCTTCCCATTGTGCAGCAATTGCTTTGCCCACTGAGCCATCCCCCCTGCCCACCAGCCTCAATCGTCGTTGTGAGATATTATCCAGAGGATTGAGAAAATTCACCAAGGCGAGTCACTCCCCCTCCACTCTTACCAGGTCCCCGGGAATCTACTGAAGATGTGTAGATGGGATGTTTTAGGACTCTTTTTTTTTTTTTCATTTCTAGTAAAACATAAAAAGAAACTATTAATAGAGCTGTCTTGTGAAGTTGTTGAATGACTCTAACACATGTTCTCCATCATTTCAGAATTGAGAGAGCTGCTCAGCTAATGCCTCTCTAGCCTATGAATAGTGTAAAATCAAACTGCACGTCAGAAACATATCACAAAAACCTTCTGCTTAATATTATATCTATTTTAGGCTCCTAAAATATACATACTAATTAATGGAACCAAGTATGAGACCTGGGAGAGGTTTAAAAGCCTATGACAGCCAAATGTGATTTGGATCTCATTAAGATAAAGATTATGTATGCATTGAGGAGTGTAATAAACACTCTCGTCGGCAATGGCATACAATTTCATTTCTACAGGAAGTAACATACACGGCTCAGGAATTACTTGGGTAACATCTCTTTCCACAAAGTAATTACCTTTTTATGTTTTGACACGGATGACACTTGTTAATGGCAAAGTCTTAAGGTGTTACAAGTGCATAAATCACTGTCAAACAGTCAATTACATAATGTGGAGTATTTTTATACCAACATCACCATTATCAGCAAAGTACTTAGCAAGTTACTCTGCTGAGAGAATTACATAATGCCTTTTAGGAAGGAAGGTTTCCATGTTGAATATAATAACTCAGCTGCCAATATGCAAAGGACTACGAACTGCACAAAATTAGAAGCTAAATAAAGGGAATATTGATGAGCAGGTAACAGTTAAGTGCATTTTGAAGCTGCATACGGGATGCACTTGTTGATAACGTGACGTGGATGATGAGATCCAATGAAGGAGGATGACTTCGGATATGAAACTGTGATAGTTCAAGGGGTTTGTGTCCGAATATTGGCCAAGACTACCAAGGTGGGTGAGCATAAAATAGAATGGACTAACAAGGCAAGTAGCAAAATGTATATATTGAATTGTAAATGTGCCATCATGATGAAAGGAAGAGGATTAATTTCCTAATTGCAATTTAATATGAGTTGGCATTTCCAGAACACATAGTGCTTTTTGAAAAGGACAGTGCTTTAGAAATATGCTAATGGCATGCAAATGAGCAAAAGATGATGGGATTTTTTTGGATTTTTTCTATCCTCTCTCTCTCTCTCTCTCTCTCTCTCTCTCTCTCTCTCTCTCTCTCTCTCTCTCTCTCTCTCTCTCTCTCTCTCTCTCTGATCAGATCCTAGCATTACAGAGTTAATGGGCCTCATATCATCTGATGAACTGTGACCATAAGTCTGAAGTGACTCTAAAAGTCCCAGAGTGGACAAAGTCCACACTGAGCAGTTGGAGATGGAAAATATATGGAACAAGACATATATATTAAACCTTAATATACAGATGGAAGAATGGGAAGAAAAGAGACACCAAACAGAGAAATTTAGAAGGGAACAGGACAAAGCTAAGAAGTGGGAAGAATGAGCAGTTTGCACATCAGGGAACATTCCCCCCTGCGTTAGAAGGTAGAAGAAAGAAGGTTTGCAGTCTCCCCAGAGTGTGCAGACAGAACATGCCCTGCCACAAGGAAGCCTGAGAAAGTGCTGGCACTGCAAAGTTACCACTTCTGCCTGCGCACTGTGTACGAGGTCCTGGAGGCAGCATGCAGGCATGAGCTCTGAAACAAAGCCATAATACGGTAATTTATGCTCCATTCACACACCCAGAGGACACCATCATTTAAGTGACTCGTCAAAAGCAACAGTGATCTTGAGTGCACAGAGCCAAGATACCCACGTTCCCCACGATGCCATTCTGGTAAACTGTTTGCAGTCTTCCACACCTGCAGCATTGGAGAGATAAAATGTAACATTAGTGAGCATTTTCTTTAGGCACAAATCCCCAGGGAAAGTTCTTTGGGTTGATAGCCACAGCCTAATCTGCATAACATAACAGAGCTCACCTTGGAGAACTGCTGTCTTCCCCTCCCACCACCCAGTACTAACAGGGCAGGAGCAGGAGCCACCAGATGTGCAGTCAGTCTTGGCCTCTGGCCTCTTGAAGCCACAGGGGGAAAAAAAAGCAGTTCTGGTCATGTGGCTCAGTGTGCTTGAATCAGTACTTTGTCCTCCTGTTTCTCTTACATTCATTGTCCTTAATTGATTTTGCTGGGGAAATAATAGTGACAAAGATGCCCTAAGCGACAGCAAAAAAAAAAAAAAAAATTCTGAAAAGGCCCCATCAAAGCAACTGGGGCCTCTTCTTTTTTTTAATTATCTTCATTATGAGTAAATATATACATTGAATGAGCAAATCTTGTGAATGTGTCCCCGTTTCCCTCCTCTCTGTCCCCTACCCACAAGGGTCCTTTCTCTGCGCATACTGGATCTGTCCATAGGTTAGGGGGTTATGAACTGCACCAGAGGTAGCCAGTTTTTCTTTTTCTTATTTTTTTCTGAGTCATGCTGGGTGAGTTTTAAGTCTTTATTGTTGAGATCTTAAGTATCTCCAGACCTTTGCCCTGGTTGTGTTGGGTATCATTGGTGTCTGTCTCCATTGACCTTTCATGGGTTATCAGACATGCTGTGGTGGTTGGTCTCCTGTTTGTCTCATCACTGTTTCATAGGTTTCATTTGGGCTCCGTGTGAAGGCTAGGGGTGGTTTGTCTCCTGCCAGGATGTCAGCCTTCATCCAATGACTTGTTGGTGGTATTCAGTTGTCTCCGGCTCTCTCACTGTCTTCTGAAAAATAAAAACAGAATCTCCACCAGAGAGTGAGATCATTATAGGTTAAATGAGACAACCTTGCAATTTTGGCTAGCTCCTAACGGGTGAAGCCTCTCTGTAGCTCTCTGGTAGTAGCAATTTCCTGTAGGAACCCAGGTTCTTGGTCCCCATAGGATTTTGCCAGAGATCTCAGTTCCAGTTAAAGGTTACTTGTCACAAAGCAGATCTCTTAGCCAATCAGTAAACCATTGATTACCCTCCTATGTGGTTTAGCACCACTATTACACAGATGAGAACTCTTGACTTCCTGGTCTCTTCCATAATGTAGCTTGTTCAGCATTCTTGCAACAACTGTCTATATTGTATATCAGTGGACTCTGCTTTCTCCAAATATCATTGACTAATTTCCTCTGGCAGCTCATGCAACACCTTACAATACTACACATGCTACTATCTGGGAGCTAGTTACCATTTGGGATCTAGCAGGATCTCTTAGTGTTGTTTGATGACACTCTGTGATTTCTTCAGCAATAGGGTCTTACCTTAGGCCTGGGGCAGGTATTCAAGAGTTTTGACTGAAGTCTGTCATGTTTTGGGGACCTCCAGGGTCTCTTTGAACAACAGCTCAGTGTGGGAAGGAACCAATAACTGGGACAGGGTGATGCAGGCCTGATCAATTATTCTTGAGGTTAGGCTTCCTCCCATTCTATTCATGTCCCCTTGTACTAGGTGGTGCCTTTGGCTTCCTCAGGAGCCCTCTTCTTGATCTTACCAACATGACATCATGGCAGGTCACATCATGTCAGGGAGTGAGTGTGTCCATCATGAGAGCCTGACCCTCCCTCTAAAGATGAGGAGAGACTTGACAGACTCAACAGAAGCCATTATAAGGAGAAAATTATAGGAGTAACAGAAGACAGTTGGGGAGGACTTTGTCAAAGAGGCAAATGGGCCTCAGTTCCCTTGACTAATGGTTGCACTTACAGAAAAAGTGAAATGCTTAACATTGTGTTCAAGAGTCCTGTGGGACACCCCTTACACATCACAACCTCAGATCTACATCACTGCATCAAATGGCCACACTTTCGGAAGACAGAAAACAAAGTAAGACAAATGTATCCTTAAAGACACAGGAAGTGGTAATGGTCACCTTGTTCTTTCCTATGCCAGCCTGTGTGCTGCCAGTCCCCGCTGGCAGGAAGGTGGAGCTCCAGGTGACCTTTGGTCTCCACACTTCACTTTTCTAGTCTCTATTTAGGGCAGTTTGTTGTTGGATGTCCCAGGTCTTGAAGGGTAAACCACAGTTAACAAGTAGAGAAAGTTCCTGATACAGCAGATGACACCCTCAACCTATTCCCGGGTCTACTGTGTCCTGGACAATCTGGGTGACCTGGATATTCTGGTCCCACCATGGGGGCCTAAGGTATGAGTGCATGCTTCTGTCTTTCTTATGAGAACATGTGTTTTTGTTTACAAGAATAGAAGGTCCGAGGGAGTCGACCACTTTGTTTCTAAGGTCTGTGTCAATGACTTTACTAAAGAGAGTGAGTCCTTTGAGCACTGAATGAGAAGTAGAGAGAGGTTCTTTTTTAATATTTTATTTATTCATTTTCAAGGAGAGAGAGAGACAGAGAAAGCATGCCAGGGCCACTGCCTTGTTGTTCTGGCTTATGTGGGTCCTGGGGAATTGAACCCAGGGCCTTAGGCACTGGAGGCAAGTGCCTTAACCGCTGAGCCATCTCTCCAGCCCGAGAGAGGTTCTTAATAGCATAGCATGCCAGTCTCTAATTTCATACATCCTTAAGATTAAGCATATTTTTCTTAAAGTTTGAGCATGTGAGACCATAATTATTCTTACAATCGCAATAGTAAATTTAATCATTAAAAATACTTCATGCTGATTTATCTAAGTGAACTATGATCCAGAAAAAAATGCATATGTATTTTGGTGAATTTAAATGATTTAAATTCCATGGTGTGGTGACATTTTCTGTCATCCCAGCATGCAGGAGGCAGAAACAAAGAGGTTGAAAGTTTACAGCTAGCCTTACCTACATAATGACATTCAGGTCAGCCTGAGCTATATAGTGTGATTCAGTATCAGTAGAAAACAATTATCCATCCAATTATGTTAGAAATTAAAACTGTAAATGACTAATGAGCTTTTAGTGCAAATAAATAATGTGTATAATTTAGTTAATAGAGAGTAAGAAAAGGATGTGGGAGAAAGAAAGATACGAAGGATGCAAATAATTCAATATATAAACATATAAATCCTGTTCAAAAATGCTATAAGGAAACCCCTAATATTTTGACTGACAGAAATAAGTACTTTTATCCCTGCACACAGGTAGGAAAATGGAACTGTACCCAAATCCGCCATTTCCCTTTGTTCCAGATGACGTGTCCTCTGGATCAGTGTTCACGGAAACAGTAGTTCTCTGCACTCCTTTTGTGCTGAAATTCTACTCACATCCTTCCTTGGCCCTGATGTCCATGAGGTCATCTTTGGCTGGATCTACACATTGACATTGACATGTTATATCATCATGAAAAAGACCAGGGCTACACATTTTATTTAACAGACAAGGACTCCTGACTGCCTTTCTTTGACCTCTCCAGCCACTGTGGTGTCCATCATCAGTGGAGAATTTGGAAGCATATCCAGAGACATGAATGAAAAGCAAGAGTTGGAAATCAGTGATGAGGAGACTGGTCATTTTTTCCTTGGAGCACTCTGCTCAGGAGTGAATCTGAATTCTGAATTCTGAAGGAAGGAACAAATCTAGACTAGGTCATCACTCTGCAGCCTACAAAGCATGAGCAGATTTCTTTAAATACAGTATGTGTGTTAAACAGACAGAGTTCCAGGGCTGGGAAGATGCCTCAGTGAATAAAGGGAGTGCTACTTAAACCTGAATACTCAAGTTCGGATCCCCAGGTCCCATGTAAAAGAAGCGTGGTGGGTTTTAGTAAGCCCAGCATGCTGACTGAGAGATGGGAGACAGACAGGACAACTTCTCATAAGCTTGGAGCCTGGTGAGCAGAGAGAGTATAGCAATGCATACTAATAATGAGAGAGAGAAGAGAGAGGCCTTGCCTCAAACTAGGTGGAAGGTGAGGACCAACACAAGAAAGTTATCTTCTGATGGCCATAGGAGTGGTGTGGCAAGAACTCATACATGAACCAAACATGGGAACAACATACCCATTCACACACATGCACATACCAGAGAAGGGACTTCTGAAGCAGTGGTGAGCTATGGTAATACTGTGCAATGTAATCTCCACTAGCTTTAGTAAGTCTGAGGTCAATTTGAAAAATTCTTTTAGCACGTTAAAATCAAAAGTAGCGAACACAGATTTTTCTGTTTTTTTACAGCTACCATATATTCATATTATGTTGTGCCATGTTTATTTCTAAAAGTCTGATTTGTTTTAATTATTCAATGTGATATTTCAATTTATGCTGCTTGCTTTGTGCAATTATGTTGTTAGATGAAAATGGATCACAACTACATATTGTTTAAATCCTACCGTGAATTTGAACGATGATTTGTTTTAGAAAAATACCAAGATATAAAAATTGCTAAAAACATAAAAATGGTTTATCCTTCAGAAAACATTTTTTCTTTGTTACAAGCTTTCTTTGTACAGATTATAAGGCAATTGAATTATTGTCATAAATAAGGATTGTTGAAGGAAGTGGGTATAATGTGTTATTTTCATTAACCACTTTTCTTCTGCTGCTGATACTATTATGACTACCAAAACCTTCCCTTTGCAAGAGGAAATAAGATGATTTTGAACTGGTTCTTCCCAGAAAAAGAAATATGATTTTCAGTAAACAGACGAAATAATGCTTAATCTCCCAAAATAAATGAATTCAACTCAAAATGAGATGTTCTTTTCAAGAAAACTCTTTAAGAGAATTTTAAATGAGATTAAATCCATCTCAATAAAGCAGATAATAAATTTAAAACGTAGTACAACAAGAGAAAGAGATGATGTACCACACATTGTGCACTCTGCTAGTTAAACAAGAAATCCAAAGTAAGAGAGGATTTCTGTAGACCTAACTTTTAGGAAGGACTTAGGACTTCTTTGTAGAAAAGGATCTTGAAGGTTGGGTAGCATTTGGTATTCCTGCTCTGCTGGGATTCCAAGATGTGTCTTGAAGTGCAGATGTCATACTTTCTGGTCAAGTGCAAGGGAAGTTTCATTCTCAAGAGAAACTAATTTCCATTTCTTTCATGGCATCCAAAGAGTGGCCAGCAGATGATACTTGGAGTCAGTATCATATACATATAGCCTCACTTGAAGTTCCTTTGAATTTTCTAACAGATTCTTTAAAGATAAGATAAGAAAGCATTCTTGTTTATTTCATAGGATGCCTTTCCATAGCATTTTTATCTTCTCATCTATATGCCAAGGTGGTTGAGAGAAGCCTTTAAAAGTCCTCTAGGAGTCAAGTTGAAAGACGACTTTTAATCTGATACTATACCCCAGGCTCCGACTGCTCTTCAAACTCAGTCCATAGTTGTTTTGGACCTTTCAGCAACATGAAGAGATATGCAAGTAGAACCAAGGATAGATGGAACGGGAAGTTCCCCAAAACACTGAGATATATAAACAATAAAAATATATACACACATGCCTAAATATTTCTTCAATGGCGCCAAATATATCACCTTTAAGAGTATAGATTGTCCATTTAAGTTTTATTGGCAAAAAAAACCAATATCATTAGACAAAAATAAGACACAATAAGGAATTGGGACTCAGGGCAAAATCCTACAGGAACCAAAAAATAGGACTCCAAAAAAGAAATCCCCATTACAGATAACTATTAATCTCAATAGAATTTTGCCAAATTAGAAATGTGTATCTCATTTAACCTATACTGATCTCACTCTCCGATGGAGATTCTGTTTGTATTTTTCAGAAGGCAGTGAGAGAGCTCTGGCCATTCCAACTCTACCAATGAATCTCAGGCCGAAGGCTGATATCCCAGCAAGAGATGAACCACCCCAGGCCTATCATGTAGATCCCAAGTGAAACACTTGAGACAATGGTGGGCCAAGAAAGAGGCCTATAACCTCAGCCAATCAGTTATCCCAGGTTAAGTAAGTGAGACAGACACCAACACAACTTAAAGTAGAAACACAGAGACTCTTAAGGTCACAACAACAACAATGAAACAGACTTAAAACGCACCCTCCATGACTCAGGGAACTGAGTGGAAGAGGGGGTGGAAAGATTGTAAGAGCCATGGTGGGAGAGATGACCCAGAGATATTATCCCCCTCAGCTACAATTCATAAGGGGGGGCAACCTTTTTGCTTCCTGTGCTATTCATAACCCATTGCCACATGGATTGTTCTAGTATGCCCACTGACGAGGATACCAGGGGATTGGGGACAGGGGGAGGGAAATGGGAATATAAGCACAACATTTACTCAATTGATGTATCTAATTTTGGGCAATAAAGATAAAATTTTAAAAAAGAATACAGGCAGAGCCATACGGTGTGAGCAACATCCACTGATGGCCATGATGCTTGGGCTAGAACCCTGGGCAGAGCACAGACTTATTTCACTGCTGCTGTAACTATCACTACGTCAATTCCTATGGCACTAACATTTTTTTAGGCCAATAGGTCATTCATAAAACAGCAGTAATGCCCTCTGAAATGATTCAATGTGTAAAAGTTTAGCCAAAGCAATTCAGTGATGAACAACCATAAAGGCTTTACACAAGGGGTAGACAATGAATGGATCACTGACCAAAGCTGCCTCCCTATAAACTACTATTGTAAATGAAATAATATGAGATCCCAGCACTGAACATCTGTCCATATCCTGCCTGCTGCTTTCAAGCTATAGCATCACAGGAGAGTTAGGACAACAGAGCCCATTTAGCCTCAAAGCCCAAGATCTTTCCTACCTGGCTGTTTACAGCACAGGTTTGTGAAACCTGCCCATGGACTCTAGCAGTACCTGCAGGGTTCTAGCTTATCCACAGCTGGCAAATTGGCTTTCTTTACTCTCTCACACTGCAAAAGTAAAAGGGACCAGAACAAACATTTATAAATGAAAGAATTAACCTTCCTTCTTCCCCTTCTCCCTGACAGACACCAAGCATAATAATAGCCCTTGGGGGAGAGTGTAATTGAGTCCTAAAGACAACAATTACTTCAAACTTTCATTTTGGAAACTAAGAGTACAGCCATAAAGAGATATAAGCTTCCTTTCCAATTCCCAGAAGGCTCAAAAGAACATCCACTGCAATTAGGAAAAGAGCTGAACACCACCCTGCATAATAAGATGACTGACTGGCCTTATGAAATCCTATGCCTGGAAAATAGAAATAAACTTAGAAAAAAATGGTTTTTTCCTCCATATTTAGTCAACATACTCCCTGTGTTAATTAGATTGGCCTCTGTGTGTGTGTGTGTGTGTGTGTGTGTGTGTGTGTGTGTGCGCGCGCGCGCGCGCGCGTGCGCGCGTGCACGGTGATGTTTTATTTTACTTTTTTTGACACTGAGTCTTATGCTACAACTCACTGCACCATTTTAGCCTTAAATAATCCTCCTCCTTCATCCTTCTTCATGCTGGCATAATAAGCATTAGTCAACATGGCTGCTGTTAATTAGCTTTTAATATAGGAATTTGGGGTGTCTTTCACATCAATGGAGCCTTTCTTGGCTCTTAGCTGGGCATTAATTTAGGAACTAGGGTGTCAAATGGTCACAGCCGCACAGAACTTCACTGATTCAATGGCCTCCAGGTTCCTACCTCATGGACTCTACACATCAAGTGTACGAAGTTTAGAAAGATATTTGTATAGAGTTTAAGAAAAGAAAAGAAGGAAGAGCTCCTATAATGCTGGAGGGATGTCCCCAAAAATTGGATTTAAAAAAAACCTTACTGGTGACTCTCATCTTTACAGACATTTACTGGATGGAGTTGAGCTGGTCCAAGCATATCCCATGCTTTGTAATCATATTCTATCTTCATCTAGTCAAGCCGCTCTGGAAGGGGAGCTCCTTGAAAGAAGAGATAGAAAAATCCAGTTCCCATGCCATGTGTTCAGGCATCTAGTAATCATATTTCCATCTCTGTGACTGGTTTCTAGAGAGGGAAGAAGAGAGAATGATGTCCCCTTACATGCGGAGGGACATTTTCCACTTCTAGCTGAGAATCAAAAACAACTGTTCACTTTGGGAGAGAGGGTTTGTTACATTTAGCTGCCTAGTCAATCTGAAAAGGTTGTCCTTACTGCCTCACTTTGTTCTCTACATAGCATATGCAAATGTGCCTAAAATTGAGTTCTTGGTGCTAGAGAGATGGGTCAATGGTTAAAGCATTTGACTGCAAAGCCTAAAGACCTGGGTTTGATTCCCCGGTGTCCACATATAGTTCATTTGCAGCAGGTAGAGGCCCTGATGGGACCATTTTCTCTCTGTCTCTCTTCTATCTCTCTCTGCTTGCAAATAAAGAAAAACATTTTTAATGTGGAACTAGAAACTGACACACTGTGTAGGTGGAGGAGAGAAAAGTGTGCATCTGGGCTGTTCAACATGGCTTACAGGTCATTGTATAGACGTGAGGATCAGAAGAGTGAATGAGTGAGTGATGTGGGCTGGAAGGTGGCTCAATCAGTGCAGTAGCCACCTTTCCAGCATGAGGACCTGAGTTTAAATCCCCAATGCCCAAGTAAAAGTCTGCATGGTGACACTACCTGCAATCCCAGCACAGAAAAGGTGGAGAGAGGAGAGGCTAGCTTGTCTAGCTGTGTAGGTGAGCTCTGAGTTCAATGTTAACCTGTCTCAAAAAAATAAGGTGAAGAACAATCGAGGAAGACATTCAATATCCACCTCTGGTGTCTAAAGCACACACACACACACACACACACACACACACACACACACACACACACACACACACACACACGTGTGCACATACACACACAAGTCCCCAAATGCATACAACACAAGAATGCATATATGCAAGGGAAAAATAAAAGGGAAGAAAAAAAGGAAATAGGAATATGCCTGTGCTTTCATAAAGTTATTTTTTTGAAACTAGATAAAATGATATTTCATGCATTGCTCTATTCTTTGTTCCTTGGGGATAAACTGTGAAAGACTTAAATCAAACAAAAAGATTACTAGGTTCCACATTCTGTTTTCTGCTGCTATCACAGAATACGACTCCCTGGGAAAATGATACACAATAGAAATTTATTTGGCTCATGGTTTTGGAGGCTGGCAAGTCCAACATCAAAGGGAAGCATCTGGAAAGGGCCTTTGTGTCACATAATAACACAGCAGAAGGGCAACAGAGCACATGCAAGACAAGATAATCACACAGAACTCATTTCTTTCATAGAAGGAACCTACTCCTGAGATAAATAACACACTCCAATAAGGAAAGGCATCAATCCATTCATGAAAGCAGAGCCTTCGTCATCTACCATGTCTTAAAGACCCACCTGTGAATACTGAGAGAGGAGCATAAGACCCAGTGAGATTTGGAAGGCTTTACAGAAAAACTGAAACATTAGCATATGAGAAAAAAAACCCATAGACTTAAAGGAAGGACTGTGGCTGGCTAGCACTGGCTGGACCCGATGAGGCAGTCACAGAGACACTCCAAAGTGCCTGCACATGACCTGTGGCTCATTGTAATAGTAAAATAGGCATTCATCCATCCATCTATGGGGTAGAAATTTAAGATGCTAGTGAGACAGAACACGCACATAGAGTAGGCATGAAAGTCCCTCACTGTGCAAAAGCTTGTACAGCATTTATAGTTTGAGCTTCTAGGGTATCTCCCTGCTCTAGCCCACGTCCAACCTTGGAAGGGTATCTTTTATTTAATAAATTGTCTCTGCTTCTACAATGCATGTCTATCTGTCCAATTCCTTGTTCCAGGACAGGAATCCAGTAATCTGCTTGGTAGGAAAGAAGATAGTCTAAAAAGAGACAGTTGCACCACTTTGGCTATCAGACTCCTGAAACACTGAACTCCAAAAGTTATAATTTCCTCAGGTATCCCATGCTAGGAAAAGAAAAAGCCAGAGTCTGGTGCCTACTCTGGGGTGAATTTTTCTCAGCGGCACACTTGCAGGAGACACTCATTTGGGATGGCAGGATGGGTGAGACCACACCTTGGCTGGAACTTCTTAGCTCCACATGTTTCTTGCTTTCTATTTAAACTTGAACATCATATTAGGACCCTGAAGATGCACTAGTGGTGGGCACTGGATCGCACTGCTCTTCCCAATGTGGCCACATTGAATAACTCTCCTTATTCAGCTTTTCCCTATTATTTTGGCTCTTTTAATTGGCTTATTGAGGATGGGTGGTCAAGCACGGTTTGAGGGAAAAGGAGTGATTTTTAGAGCTCAGATACTGATCCTAATAACTCCATTAACAATCCCTCCAGAAGTGCTCACTCCACTCTCATATCCTTCGATATGGATACCACTATACTGACTACTAAATTTCTATGTGAATTTGGCAGGAGACATTCAAACCCAGCACTGGTTGTGTTATGGGATTAGAGCTCTGAGAGGCATGCAGGAGACAGAGACTGAGCTCTGGACTTAGAACTCCCCAGGCTTGTGACTCACTAGCCTCAGGTTCTTATTCATGTTTAGCAGAGAACTGAAAAAACATGGACTCAGAAAAGTGTAAATTATGGAGGATTTATTCGAGAGAGTAGAAACAAGGCAGAGAAGAGAAGAAAGCCCCCAGGATGAACACTGAAGTGAATCAGAAAGGGCCAGCCATGGGTGGGAAGTTGGAGGAAAATTGTGAAAGAACCAGGAAGCTGCTGCCCTTGTTCTGCAGCCATCTTGGATGACACCGAATCAGACTGGAGTTTGGTCTTGCCAGGGGAGGAGCATCCATGTTACCTTGGGCCAGTTGCTAGCTGACCACCTACAAAAAAACTTTCTGCTACTAATGCAAATGTAAATGTAAGTGTTGTCTAGCATGTCCTCATGGTTACGGTAGGATATGACATTGTACTTCACGCAACACAAGCTACGTAGAGCTCAGAGCCATCCAAAGAAAAAGTCTATAAACATGTCAATAACTTCTGTCCAGAATGAAAATTTATTTTCTTCTTGCCTCCTATTTCTGCCCTCCAGGTAAAAATGAGTAGGTTTTTAAAACATGTTTATTGATTATAATCAGATATATAGTATGAGCAAATTTTGTGTTACCCTCCTCCCTGTCCCTAACTGGCTGAGCACCCTCCTCAGTGGGATTGCTGGGCCAGTCCATGAAATAGGAGGTTATGAATTGTACATGCAGTAGCCAGTTATGTTTATGTATATTGTTGTTGTTGTTGTTTTTGTTGAGGGGGGCAATGTCTCTGGATATTCCCCCCCACTGTGGCCTTTACAGTCGTTCTGCCCCTTCTTCCACACATTTTTCTGAGTCATGGTTTAAGTCTGCTTTACTAATGAGATCTTAGGAGTCTCTGGATTTCTGCTTTGCACTATTTTGGGTATTCTCAGTGTCTGTCTCCATTACCCTTTCATAGGTTATGAGACTTGCTGCGGAGGTAGGTCTCTTGCTCATCTTGCCAATTCCTCAAAGGTTTTCTTTGGGCCTTAGATGATGAGCTAGGGGTGGTTCATCTTCTGTCTGGGTGCCAACCATCATCTCAGGGTCTGTTGATGGAATGGGTTGACCATGGTTCTCACTGACTTATGAAAAATACAAACAGAATCTCCAATGAAGAGTGAGATCAGTATAGATTAAATGAGACAAAGATTGTTGATTTGGCAAGATTCTAGTGAATATAGCTTATCTGTAGACCCCAGTTAGTGTGGGAAAATGAGTAGTTTTGAACCTACTTGCAAGGTCATCTCCTTATTCTTGTATAGCTTTGGTATGGGTGGCACTTTAAATTTTCCTTTGAACCAATTGTAGCATCATCCTGGATTCCACTTACATTAATGACTTTCAGATTTAAAAAAGAAACTTTAACATGTATTTATTTTACATTTTGAAGTTGTTATGGTTTTAAGATTTCAAAAATACACACATATATATATATATTAAGGATTACCAGGCCATTTTAAGAATTCCCAGTTCTACAAGAACATGTTTATGTTGCTTGTCCAATCTGTGTTGGTGAAAATGAGTACAATGGAAAGGCTGATGTGATGAAAATGACTGTTTACATCTATCTCTTCTATTTCTGGAGATAGAACAAAGTTTCCTGCCTTGGGTACTGAGTGGAGGGCCTGGGAGGCTGAGTGAGGAAGGACACCCCACTCTGAGAGTCATCACTCATACAGACAGCTCAGGAAACACATAAGGGAAATTATTTAGATTTCTCTTTATACAGTGAAGATCAGAAACCTCTGGATGAGGGAAGACTTCATAGCAATAGGAAGTGTATTCTTACTTGAATTACACAGAATTGAGAATCTGCCTGGACACTACAAGACGGTTTATCCCTTCAACTTCACTAAAACTACTCCTCTGCTGTTTGGCAGCTCAGAACCCTCAGAGCAGCGAAGCAGAGTCAAGAGTGAGCGATGTCTGCATATCTCTCTTGCTGGCACACACGTATTATACAGCAGACCTCTCGCAGACTTCCTCAGGAGTTCAGCAGGTCAGTCGCATGCCTAGCAGCCGTTCTGCTCACTGCTTCTGCTTCACTTCAATTCCTTCCGAAAATCACTCCTACAAGCCTCCCAACCCTGGACACTCCACCATCCCCATTGCTGCTGCAGCTACTGCTTTGCCTTCTCATGCACCACTGTGCACGGGCCCTGTGGTACCCGAGCTGCTCCACTGCGATGAGAAAGTCTAGAAAGCAGAACCGCTCACTGCTCCTCCTGGAGGCTGGTGCAGAGGCTCCGTGGCCCCGAGCTGTGGCTGCAGCTGGCACTAGGCACAGCCTCTAAGGAGTCCAACCGTGACTGAGTGGAAGGTTCTGAAGTTAGGAGAGCCCAGTTCTTTCCACATTGAGTTGACAACTCTAAATTGTCTCTTTGGCCATCTTACAGAGAGAGAGAGAGAGAGAGAGAGAGAGAGAGAGAGAGAGAGAGAAGTGCCTATGGTGGTATGTATGTGTGGGGTGGGTTGTGGTGAATGAACGTGTGTGCGGCTTGTGGAAGCCAGAGGAGACCTTCAGACATCCTCCGTCATTACTTCTCTGTTGTTTTTCCCTAAGACCGAGTCTCTCACTCTACACTGCTTGCTGTTTTCATGAGCTCCTACAATTCTCTTGTCTGCTCCCCACCGGGAAGACATGTGTGTTTATGTCCAGCTGTCTGTGTGAGTGCTTGGGAACTAAACTCAGGCAATCTCGGAACCCCTCAGGTTCTCCTGCTTACATTAGCTCTCTTATCCACTGAGCCATTGCTCCATCCAACTCATAAAGAATTTAAAAGAAAACAATTCATTAGTGAATGTGGATTGGATGGACACAATATATTTATCACACATAACACATTTCCATACATCCAAAGTTGGACAGAATCATTTTGGAAGCTCGGCTGGGAAATCAACAATCTGAGTACATAAATCTTATCCATAAAGCAGGACTTGAGTCATTTAGTACATATAAAATAACTATATGGCTTATCATTGCCTCATAGTATAACTGATTTATAGTTTGATCTATTAACAGTAATTGATTTCATAATTCCCAGGCACTAAATAGTGTATAGTTCTGATGCTATAGGGTAAAGGTTTGGTGCTTAAAACAATATTTTAGTTATGGGAAGTTAGTAATTTGGAATACCTGTTTTATTAAAGAGCCCATGTACATGGAATCAGTAGAAAATAATCAAAGTATTATGTTTTTTCCACACTCAACAGAGTATACTGTTCACCACAACCAAGGATTCTAACTCCACTTGATTCCTGAATTTGAAAGGGGAAAAATGAGTTTCATACAAATAATTGAGAGAAAAAAGAAGTCTATACATGACCACAGAGGCACCTGTCTCCTCACATTACAAACAACGCCTTGGAGATCATACCAAAAAGGGCTGAGGAGATGGCTCAGCAGTTATAGGTGTTTCCTTGCAAAGCCTGCTGGGCTGGGCTTCAATTCTCCAGTATCCACATAAAGCCAGATGTGCAAAGAGGTGTATGTATCAGGAGTTCATTTGCATCGGCAAGAGGTCTTAATGCACCTGTGCCATGCTCTCTCTGTCTCTCTGTCTCTGTCTCTCTGTGTCTCTGTCTCTGTGTCTCTCTCTGTCTCTCTCTCATCTCTAAAATAAAAATTAAAAATAAAAACAAGAAATCACACCAAAGGACAGGCCCTCAGTTTTGGAGAATCTGGAATGAAGAAACAAGTATAGTACAAGAAATGCCACTTAATGGTAGAATATATTGAAAGTGTTTTGTGAGCTAATTTCTCAACTGCGGTACTTCCTTGTGAATGGATGAGGCAGACGTGTAGCTATGCACCTTTTCCCAAGGCCCTAAGACTGATGCGCAGTGACAAAGGATGCTGACACAAGCCATGTTTGTCTGAATTATAGTATCTTATGGAAGGAGATCAACAAATATAGCCTGTATGTTGTCCCATTCCCGTATTGTTTTTGTAAAGAATGTTTAATTAAGACAAGCTCTCTTACATATCACCTGTGGCTGTAACAAAGGCAGAGATGAATAATTGATACAGAGACTGTGTGGCCCTTTAAAGAACTTTGGCTGATGCCTTCCTGTGAATACTAAGTATAAGTGTGAAATTTGTCTCCAGTTAGAGTTGGCAAGGGTTACCATGTGCAGATTTTGAACTTAGAGCCAGATAATAAGGCTTTGGGTTAGTACTTACCTGTGCTTTCTTTCATATCCAAATTTAGCCCACCAGGTACCAAGAAGTTACCTTCATTTCCTTCTCCTGCAGATCACATTTTCTTGCTGTGAGCTAGTTTTCTACAGATGTTTCCAGGCTAAGGAAAAAAACAGGTTCTGGAATTCTTTCTAATTGAATGTGCTGATACAGATAACTAAGTATTTCTTGCAAAAAAAAATATTGCCTCTAAAATTAAAAAGGGTAGATACTCTACTATGAATACCCATCCTGCCCCCCAGGGACTGACTGCTGGATTCATAACCCAATAACCCCATGGTGGATGCCAGAAACACTACTGAGGAGGGCTCTCAGTGGAATGGGGGTGGGGAGAATATATAATAAGATAATATAAGAACAGCACCGACACATGATCTGACCATAAAACAAACTTTTTAATTAATAAAATCAAAAAATAAAAAAGAAAGCTAGACTGAAGCCACACTTTCTGATTCTCATGTCACTGCAGAATTTAAACTGAATATGAGACATTAAACTTTCTCTAGTGAAAGTTCAGTTTCACACCTAAAATTTTCATTTAATTTCATCATATACTTGTAAAATATGCCATTTTTTTCAACTTTGGAATGTGTTAATGATTGTTTTCCTATGCAATGGGCTGGTTCTTTTTTAAATATTTATTTATTTACTTATTTATTGAGAGAGAAAAAAATGGGCCTCTAGCCACTGCAAATGAACTAAAGACATATGCACCACCTTGTGCATCAGGCTTTGCATGGGTACTGGGGAAGGGAACTCAGGTCCTTAGGCTTTGCAGGCAAACATCTTAACCACTGAATCATTCTAGCCCAGAATCATTCTGATTTGGCTGATGTTAGAAAACCATTGTCAGAAATTCCCATGTGAAGGGAGGTGCGCTCTGAACTAAGAAGTGATACACTAAGATCCAACCTGTTTTTATAAAAAGAAGAGGAACAGCATGAGAGAGAATCTCAACATTGGATAAGAAATTTTCAGGAAAAAAAAAAAAAAACACTGAGTAGTACATGGAGTGATTCATTCTTTACAAAGACATATAATATCATGTAGTATTTATTTTACTACGTTATGCTGATGCACACTAATTTCATATTTTTTAATAAGCCAATTTTGATACAAAAGACAAAAATATTTCTTCATAGAGCAAATATGTTTCAGAAAAGAAAAGAATCGGCATTGCTTGTCAGCCTTCTCTGCCTTGCATTTAGCAGTTTCTGGGGCTTCCTCACACATTGGCGGGACCAGGACTTCTCTATGCTAAGAGGAGCCACTGGTCTTTGTCCAATCACTAAGCTACCCCAATAAACGCAATCGATTACTGCTTTCGAAACATTTTGATGGTCTCGGTCCTCATTGTCATTGTCTTATCTTACTCCCCCCTTTGTTTCATTGGATGATGGTTTTTTCTTCTGTTTTGCTTATAAAGAATAGAAAATTAGCGGTTCACAGCTCTGGACCCTACGAAGTACAGGTTTAAGAATCTTTAAGTTTGGCAATTCGAAATGCTAGGCAAAGTTGCTTCCTCTGAGCTACAATTCCAACCCTACCTCTTCACATTTTGCCCAATTACTTGAGCCTTTTTATCACCTGAAGTTGTAGAGTCCCTGCTCTTAAAGGGCACATGCTCCGAGCATGAATACCACTGCTCCTCTCTGGCTGTCTTTACAGAGACCACTCTGGGTTCCAGATACAGATGGCCATCCCTACAGCAATATTCTCTACAGTCATTCTTCAGGGGAAACTTCACACAACCTTTTTGACTGAGGTACTATAAACAGAAGTCATCTGCTTTTGGTTTTCTTGGTGGTGAAAGAAAAATACAATGTGCTAATTATCACTGCTTTTCATGTTTCAAGTACCTGGTAAATTCCCATTTCTAGTAAGATGCCTTCCTAACTTTTATCAATTATTAGTGCTCTCGTCTTATGACTACTATTATTTTTGACAGTTTGAAGTTACTCTCACAGAAAAAAAAGAGAAAGCTTTAAACTCTATAAGAAAAAGATTGAAAACACACACTCCCAATAACAAATGAAATCGAAATCATTCTAGTTACACATAATTTTGTGAACATTTAGAAATATAAATGACAGACAGTTCCACTTTCTGAACAATGTAGAACAAATGGGGTATTCCAGGGGAATAATTGTCTCAGGAGAGGTTTATATGATAATTGCATCTTTTAAAGACCTCAGGTATTGTGAGGTTTAGCTTTAATGAGATTCTCAACATTTCTCACTATATTTGTACTTCTTATACTTCCTGAACAAGCAAGAGGACCTAAAGAGGCCTGAAAACACCAACGTTCAAATCTCCAGCTGGGCATAGCCACACCACCTTGGAAACCCAGTCACACAAAGGGGAGCAGAAACCATGGGACCTGTGCTCAAGAAAAACAACAAGCTTTTGTATCAGTAAGAGACTCTAATAAGAACAGGCAGAAGAGTTTTGGAGCAGGACACCCGCACACATGTGCGTGCACACACACATGCATACATACACATGCACACACACGCACATACACACATGCATGCACACACACATGCACACAAACATGTTCATGCAACACACATACACACACATACACAAAAGCAAGCATAAAAGTTGAGAAAATGTGATATATCACAATGCCCTACATTACATCTTATTCTACCTTTAAGCTGTCTTATATCTTTCATTATCTTCTAAACTTTTATTGAGGCAATTGAATAATTTAGAGAAGAGCATACAGCTATGTAGAGAAAATGGTATGAGTAGATTGTTAAGGACATTTTTCCCAAAGTGGATAAAGCTGTAGTTCAAGCTTGCTTTGAAAATTACCTGCTACATAGTTTATTCTGTCCTTTTTCTGAGATTCTTGGTAGTCATTGATTATTATCTTGGTCTGCAGGTAACCTGTACCAACTTATGTCTCTGTGATTTTTGTTAAGATTCTTAAACTGAGGAGAGGAGTACATTCTTGATGAAAGAGACTGCATTTGCAAAGCACTTTTACTGTAAATAAATAAATGTTTCTTCCTTGTCTATTGTATCAAGGGCCTTTTTTTAAAGACAATCTTATTATGTAGCCTGGGCTAGCTTCAGACTCAGAGCATTCCTTCTGTCTCAGCATCCCAAGTGTCTAGGATTACAAGAGAATGCCAATATGTTCAGCACAGGGAACTACTTTGGAGATGGTTTTAAAACAATTTGTTTTCAGATAATGCCTGCATTAGCAATTTCAGTTTGTTTCCAAAAGTAGTTCAAGTGAAACTAACCTTTCCGTAAAAACAACTCACACAAAACATATATAAATGTGATGAAATATTTTCAATAAGTCATAATATATATTTCCCATGCAGTCAGTCATGCACCAAATGATAGCAGATGGGTACTTGTTATCCATTTCTTTAATCTAGTTTAGAGAGACTCGGAGAGTGGAATCAATGAGAAGTGAGAGAGCAAAACCAAGTGAAATCTCAGAGACAGGAAGAGACCTTGGTGCATACCAGCAATCCTGCTGAAGAGGATCCTCAGTGGAACAGCGGCCCTGTATGCATGCTCAGGAAGGAAGAGGTTGGGCATCCTCCTCCACTGTTCCTCCAAGTTGTTTCCCTGAGACAGGATCTCTTACCGAACCTGAAGCTGCTATATTTCCTCAAGCCACTGCAGAGGTCCTTTTGTCTCAGACACCTTCGGGGTTGGGGTTATAGGCATGCATAGCCTTGTCAGGCTTTGTATATAGGTGCTTGGAATTGCACTCAGGTCCTCAGGTTCTCATGGCAAGTTCTCTCACCCACTGAACCTTCTCACCAGCCCTACAAAGACCATTTCACCCTAAATATCTCATCCACTCGCTTTGCTGGAAATAACAAACATGGCTCCAGACAGACACCTTGTTTCTCTTGACATTTCTCAAAACACCTGAATGACTCCCCCTAACCCTTGATTTAACCCTTCCTTTTTTTTTTACGTCATCTTGAGCTGGTTTTATTTCCTTGCAACCAATGGTGCCCATCTGTAATACATTCTTGTTCTAATATTGGTTACAAACTGTAGAAGTAAGCCAGAGAGATCTTCTCGAAGGTATCAATTGTGTTGAGAAGGTAACGGTACAGAAGGAAGGAAGGTCCAAGAATGTATTTATGGTGTACAATTCAACTAATTTATTTATGGTTGCCTGGAGAGTTCCAGATTAAATAGTGAATGAAACCTTTTGGGAATTTAGGAGTTGAATATAAAGTAAATGTAGATACTCCTAATGACATTAAATCAAGTTTTAGTAAGAAAGATATACTGTCATCCATGGTGCCCCTGCTCAGTGTGAACAATGAAAATTCAAGAGCCACAATCTCTCCAGATAAAATTTGGTTGGGTTGTCATAAGAAGGAAAGGAAGGGGGCCAAGAACCTTCTTGGAGCAGGAATAGGAAATCTGCTATTATTGTCTAGCTGGTTCCCAAAACCATCAGTAGCTTAGGGAAGTCAGGAGCCAAATGGATCATGGAGGAAGGAACATTCAGAGAATAAATTTAGTTCCTATTAAAAAGCCAACCACAGCTACAGCAAAGATGTTTGTGACATGTTGTCTGTCACTCAGTATTGGTCTCATCTTGTAATGCATGCTGCTCGGGAAAGTTACTTGAAAATGAAAACACAGTTAGGTTCTTTGTCAAAAAACAAAATTAAGATTGAAAACCTGTATTTTTCTATAGTTTTCTAGAGAAAATAGGGAGACCATGAGGAAGATGAACTGATGAAAACTGGAAACGTAGGTGGAAACCTGAGGTGTAGAGGAGGAAGATAAGAAAAATGCAAGACCAGGACTCATAAAGAGTCCTGAACATTAGTTGGCAAGGAACTTCTTGTTTTCTCTGGGAGCATCCACAAAGGTGCAGAGACAGGTGAGTAGGAGGAGGGAGTTGAGGACCAAGTAAATTATCTAAAATGATCCCGAACACAGAAGTATGAGGCAGGAGCATTGAATCATGTACATTGGGGACGCACTACTTGGAAAAATTCCAAATAATCTGGCCTGTAGGGAAACATGTACATTGTTTGAGACCGCTCTCTTTGAGCTCTTCCTAAAGAAAACTTTAAAAAAAAATAAATGTTTTCTACCCTTTGCTTATTCAAGTAAAATTATTACAGACTACTCACATAGTTTCTTAGAACTAACAAAATATATCTTCAAAAGTTTAGAGGGTTTTTTCTCCACTCTTTGCAATGGATAAAATAATCCCTCAGTTGATATGCTTAAATCGGGTCAGAAGATAAACTTTACCAGAACAAAAACAGAGAGAGAGAGGGAGGGAGGAAGAGAGAGAGAGAGAGAGAGAGAGAGAGAGAGAGAGAGAGAGAGAGGCCTTTATTTAGACTCTGACATTCTTTATTACATTTACAACTATACATGAAAGGAATAAGATGAAACTCACACTTAAAAATGCAGTTTCATACAACTGTCAAGGAACACAAACACCACCATTTATCTGACAATATTAGAGAGAAAAGCCGTCCCCAGATGATGTGAGGTTAGATCTACAAAGGTGAGGTGAATTGTGAAGAAAGCATTTAGCAGATGCAACAAATCAGCCCAGACAAGCAATCAAGGTGCATTGCCACTTCTCCTTCTCAGTAAAATGTTTATACTGCTGGGCTTTGGGGACATAATATCTTAATAATTGCATCAAATGTTTACCTCACTTTGTCTGCTACAAATCACTTTTTGACTTGAAGCTAATTGTTGATTATTTTAAGTTCTCTCAACTCAAATCTTCACTTTCCTTTATATTCACTATAATGTGTTATTATAACCTACTGGCTTTGCTGTCAGCTCACTGAGAACAGGGAATTTGGCTAAACAATGATTTGCAAAGTATGCTTCTGGATTCAGAGCATTTTATCATTGCCCGGGAAACTACTGGAACTGCAAATGCCAAGGTCCCATCTCAGAACTGTTCAGCTAAAAACTTTGGACAGGGCTGGAGAGTTGGCTAAGAGGTCAAGGCACTTGTCTGCAAAACCTAAGGACCAGAGTTTAATTCCCCAGTACCCACATAAAACCAGATGCACAAAGTGGTGAATGCATCTGGAGTTCATTTACAGTGGCTGGAGGCCCTGGCACCTCCATTCATAGTCTCCCCCCCCCCTCTCTCTCTCTCTCTCTCTCTCTCTCTCTCTTTCTCTCTCCTTGCAAATAAATAAATAATATTAAAATTTTTGGATAGTCATGGGTGTAGGTTATTGAAGAGATGTCCTTATATGGTCAACGCTTTGAGTTCAACCCCGGGGGCAGAAAGAATGTAAGAGCCATGGTGGGGGGAGAATATCCAGAGACATAGCCCCCCTCAGCAACAATGCACAAAGGGGGAAGGAAAAATGAAAACACTGGCTACCTCTGGTGCAGTTCATACCCCCTAACCTATGGACAGATCCAGTATGCACATTGAAGAAGGACCCCAGTGGGTAGGAGACAGAGAGGAGGGAAACGGGGACACCTTCACAAGAGTTGCTCATACAAAGTATCTATTTATAATAAAGATTTTAATTCTGTTTATAGAACTGTAATGGTTGATATTGACTGTGAACTTGACAGGACCTAGAACTGCCCATGAGAGATAATGTAGATCAGGTTAGCCTCTGTGGACCTCTATGAGAGATGTTCTAGACTAGGTGCATTGAGGTAGGAGGACTTACCTTAACTATGGGTGGCACCATTTCATGGGCTGGGCCAGAATCCTGGATGGTGCAGAAAGGAGAGAGAGGGCTGAGCAGCAGTATTCCTCTTTCTACTCTGTTTCCTTCCTCTACTCTGCTTCCTCCCTGTGGACTAAGTCTGACTGGATGCCTCAAGCTCCTACCACCATACGTTCCCTGTCATAATGGGCTATAACATGGAACTGCAAACTGAAAGAAATGAAATATATACCCTTTCCCGCAAACTGGTTTTTGTCAGGGATATTTTGATCTTGGCAATGAGAAATTGTCAAATACAAGAGTTGGTCAGGTAGTTACCCATAATCACCAGTGGTCTTGAGAGTCTCTGGTGATGGTGCACAGTTACACATCAAGCATGAATGCCTGGCACAGGATGCTCTAGCATGGGAAATTGAGCTTATGAAGAAAGCTACCTTTTAATGCTTTCAGCACTCAGTTCAGCCTATTCTTATTCTCCTACATCTTACCTATCATAAAAGTGAATTACTAACTAACTGTTCACATTATGTAACTGTGTCTCTCTTTCTAGGACATTTGCAAATATCAAACATTATAACGCCTGCTGTCTTATTCAGGATTCATTTCAAGTTAATGGCTTTATACACCGTGAGCATTGGGAAAGCCTTCTGACTTGGGTATCAGCTCTACTTTCACTGTAGATTCCTAAAGGTCAATTACTGTGCTTCTCTCTTAGATGAACACAGAACTAAGAAGCAGGTAGTACATTCTCAGTGGATATTAAAGAAATGAGTTCATTAATTCTACAGAAAAATAATTATCAAATTATGATGATCCACCACTGGAATATATGTCTTTAGTCATAAATTTAACCTTGAGAAATTCCCCTGTATCGGAGTGAAATTTTAAACTAAATGATATAATTTCGAAAGTATTCAGTCACTTAACACTGAGAAAATACATTTGCCAGTTCTAAACATTTAAAGCATTTTGTTAAAAGGATTCTTAATCATAATTTGGGACACTCTATTTAAGATGAACATCTGCCTGGAAGTGATAAACCAAGAGTCAGAAACAACATATAGTAATAGGCATACAATTTTATTGGCAAAATCATTAGGACATATGATAGTTGCTTTCTGTCTCTACAACAAATACCACCGTTAATCTTATCTCAAGATCTACTTTACCAAATCCTGTTCCTTCTACTCAGTTTTTTTTTTCCAGAGCAATATACCTAGACTGTTCTCAAGTATGACCATGCTTCTAGTCAACCCATCACCAAAATCTTGACTGTTCTGTTTGTTTTCCTTTTCAAGGTCAGGTCTCATTCTAGCCCAGGCTGACCTGGAATTCACTATGTAGTCTCAGGCTGTCTTGGAGCTCATAGTGATCCTCTTACCTCTGCCTCCCAAGTGCCGGGATTAAAGGCCACCGCACCCTACTCAAAGTCTTGTCTAATTGATTATAAGTTAACTCCATCTGCTTGTCTCCATTACTATTGCCAGGTCACTCTTATCATTGGCATATGTCACTGCAGGGCTCTCTCCACTGGCCCTACTCTCTATATATACAGGCTACCGTACAGATTCCAGACATATATAACCATAAATCTTATCATGTCACTTGAGATTGGATCCTAGATCCCTAAGGAAGAGCTGTTGTATTTTCACATTGCTTACCATCTACATTCACTAATGCTTACAATGGCTGGTTGCTCCTACTTGAAGCACCTCTCACTTTCACACTGTTCCAACCAAATAGATTTTTATTTTCTATTTTCTTAGTTAAGCAGTTTGATCATCCCCTCCACAGATCCTTAGCACTGTTTCCTGTGACTATAATATCTCCTTACATCCCATTTCTTCCCCTCCAACCAGCTTAAACTTGACTTGATCACACTCTACCAGACTGTGTTTTTTTCCCAAAATGGATGGAGTACAGAAATTTTTATAGAATATTTTTGAGAATCTTGTTCTTTGCCCATGAAGAAGATAGTCTATTTCACCTGTTCTTGAACCTGGGTTGTATTAAGATTGCACCTACCACATCTGAATATATCAGAAGTGATGCTGTGTGACTTCCAATGCTGGATCATGTTGAGGATACAGTTTTTTCTACCGAAATCTCTTAGGACGTTCACCTATGCAGTGCAATCATAGCCTTGTGAGTAGCTCAAGATTGATGCACAGGCCTTGCGTGGTGTCATTCAACAGTCCTGGCTACAAGCTAGTGCGATGGCCAGTATCAAGCCCCAGATGTGGGAGTGCATGTCCTCCACATGATTCCAGCCTCCTCGCTATGACCCTTTCCCCCTGAGCTCCCAGACATCAAGGATGCAGGTCCCACATCTCACTGTGCCCTGCTGACTTCCCAGCCCGCTGAGTCAGTGAGCATAATGGTTCTTTCTGAAGCCACTACATTTGAAGTTAATTTATTACACTTCCTGAATATCCTTGCCACTGCTTTCACAGACACCGCATCTGCCTTAGTTCTTTGAACTCTGCCTTTACTGTCTGGCTTTCCTTCAACCCTAGAAAGTTGATGTCGCTGTTGCTTATTATTACATTCACAGTGTTTCAGTGAGTATGTGTAAAATTATTGAATAAAAATCTCTTGGAGGTCATTAAAGAAAGAACAGTGTGATAGTCAGAGGTTAAAACACAAGCTACAAATTGTGAGTGACTTTCCAACAAATCCTTTCATATCAAATTAAGGTGGGGGGCTCAATGCTGTATGTTAGAACTTCATTTTGGTGGCATTTATATTGGTAATATGGCAAGAATCTAATGTCCAAGTAAGGTAGATTGATGGCACAAATTTTGTCCTGAAGCAAATGCTAAATAAACCATGGAAATTGATGAGAAAGAAAGTTAAAATTACCTTGATTAACTTTTAAAAGTCACACAAAGCTTTTGGAGAGTTGGATAGTCACATGTTAGTGTCATTGGAAATGAGAAGGACAGAAGAACCTTCGAAGTAGGGACAAATACCAGAATCATGTTGTCAGCAACTCTAGACAACAAGATCAGTATCTGTTCAATTACATGAAGGCCAAGACACAGAAGCAAATATTTAAGCCCTTCTGAGATGCAATACTGCCTTTAACAGATTACGGATGTCTTGTACTTTCCTCCACATCAGATATAGGAAGTGAAAATTAATAATAAAGATGTCTAATAATATCAGAAAAAAGACCATATTAAAATTCACTAATGCTATTTTTCCTGTATGGTCTTAATGTACATCTGATTTTTTTGTTGTTGTTATTTCTCAGGATATCCATATTTTGGTTCATTTGTGGTGAACTCTTAGACATTTTCAAAATTTATTTAATCTGGCACTTAAGGAAAATATACTTGTAAAAAGAAAATGGATGTGTATTCAGGCTTTATAAATAAAGCTATTTCCAGAGTTATTTAAAATCTCTAAGAGTTGAAAACTGGATAAATAAACATAACTACAGAGAAACTCTGTAAATGGCAACCAACATTTTTTTTTTGCACAAAGAAAGTGCAATAATAAGGTACTCCAAGGATTAGTGCCAAAATAGATTCCAGTTTTAACTAACATAGAAGAGAAGACCCAATAAATTCCCTGCACAGGCAGTTCAAAACCAAGCCCTGTGAGATAATAAAATGCCCAATCAAATAGGCTTGTCATGAAAGATTTCTGCAGTGGTTAAAAAAAATACCAACAAAGCTTTCTTGAAAGCATATGTAAGATAATGTATAAACCAAAAGGTAACCCTGATCCCATTTACAATCCAGTCTGAGCTATCAGCACAGCTCACCAGAGAAGACTTTGAAGACTGACAGTCCCTAAAGGCATCCTTGTAACCTGCTCATTTCAGCTTGTGCCTTTAAACAGAATGTCTTCCCAAAATGCCACACACAAAAAAAGTAGCCAGGCATGTAGACTATTCAAAAACTAATTTCAGAACTGCCCAAATCAATCTCACAGCTCCTCCTGTCTTTCGCTGACTTCCCCGCTACAGACCTGCCTATTCATTTCCCTTTATGCCACTGCTCGGCTCACAGATTTGACAACCTAAGCCATCATCAGCTAAAACTCAGCCCATCTATCCAGTGAAAACTTCTCAATATATCTAGCTAGGACATTCCTCACCTAAGAGCTGAGGATTTCCAGGGAAAACTAGTGATAATGTTCAGCAGAAGCCCAAAAGACCAATAAAGCAATGGGCAATATCATCAGTAAGCATTGTGTGGATTTTCTCTGTTTCAGGCAGGAATGTGCCTCATTTTCCGTAATGAAGACATAAAGAAAACAAATGTGTCTTACTAAGTTTTCATTCCTTTCCACATGGCATCAACGTAAATAAAGTCATCTAAGATTTGCCTAATTTATGCTATTTTGCATAAATATGAAATGGACTGTTCTAGTGTCTCTAGTCATGATCCTAGTGATTTAACACGATTGAAACGGTGATTTAACAACATTGTCAAATTAGCAAGAACATCCACAGGCATGAGTTGCAATAGAATCACAAATTTGCATGCTTTCAAATTTACCATGGGTTCAATAACGTGGGCATTTCTTAACAATGCTGGCATCACATCACTGAGTCATCTCACTGGGACTCAAAGTCTAGGTCTGTCTGTGTCTTTTAATCCTGCAGAACACTGCCAGCTGAATAACTTACCTTCAGGTTTACAATTACCAAATGCCATATGCCTTTCGTTTAATTAAAGTGATCTCCATATTATATCCTGTTTTCCTTTGAAAATAGAATAAAACAAGAGCCTGATTGAATTGGCTACAATATTAACATATAGGAATATCAGTAAACCCTGTCAGAATCGGAAACATCCATGATGAACTGCTACACACCCCTTTACATCTACAGTGCCCCAAATACAACAAAGGTGGACTCTTAAAGCAGCTTGAGCTCATGCATTCAAGCCTTCACTGTCCAAGTTTTAAAGGCTTTCCAAGTGGGTACAAAGTGTGTTTCTGCCACCTACTGGAGACGTGACATATTGCAGTTGCAATTATTTTTGCAGCAGGAAAGAGCAAAAATAGCGATTAAACCAGATTAGCCAGACACTTTAAGACCGTTTTTCAGGGCTCTACTACATCTATAAGCACAGTAAGATCTCTTCCAAGATTTCTAGGAAAAAATAGGTTCCAAAAACAGTGACATTCGAGAATGCCTGGGAACATTTCTTTTGTGGTAAGAGCAATGTCTTCTTCCAAAGACACTTTTAAGATGCAAGAAAGCCTTCCTGAAGCACATAATATTGTAAAGAGACAGAAGAAAAATGTTTCCACAAGCTGGAGGTCCACATAATAAGGATAAAAGTGCATAGCCCAAATAGCCATGAACATTTCCCATAAATATTATTTTTATTGCAGATTAGTTCTGACTTTTTCCATAAACACAAACAATCTGATTTCTCCTTCATTCAACAAGTTCCCTGAAATTGTCTTCCATTTAGATAATGTTTTTAATATTTCACACCACTTTGAGTTCATAATAACACTTTCATCTTGTAATGCTCTGAGTTTGGTAGATGTGATGTCATTTCCATCATTTGAGAGGTGAGGGAACTGAAATGTAGAGAATTTGTAGCAAGATGTTTCTAAGATGATCCTTGCTCCTGGTATCCACACACCACGGTGTAAACCCTTTCTTTGACCCCATGCTAGTCAGAAGCTGTGTCTGATGGAATCTCTCCTCAAGCAGACTTTATCAGGAAACCTCTGAATCTTCTCTGCCAGTCGTCCTTGGGTGGTCCAGTTGTAACAAGAATCCTACCAAGTTGTTGTAGGCAGAATTCTCCATACTCAGTATCTAACCACCCTTGATATCTGATGAAATTCCTCATTCTCGAGCACCAAGTCTAGCCACACACCTGCCTTCAATAGCGCCTGAATCCCTCCTAATCCTTGATGGGTCCCCTGCACGATTTCCCATCCAGAGCCACCATCTTGCGCCTTAGCTATAATTGTCCTTTTCCATGTTAAGTGTCAAAGTTAATACCAATCTCTCTTCCCTATTGCAAATCTCATCAAGTTGGTCTCTCTAAATGTATTTATAGATAGATAACTGTCTGAATGTTTTTTCTTTAAATACCCATGACAAACAGAAGACAGATGATTCCTGATTTGTGATGGTTTTTCTTACAGTTTCTCTAATTTATTATGGTGCCAAAGTATGCTTCTGCAAACATTAATTTTCACTTTCACATTATTTAATAAATTATGAGAGATATTAAATACTTTGTTATAAAAATAAGCCTTGCATGAGATGACTTTTGTCTAACTGTAGGCTCCCAGGATAGTCTAATCTTGTTTAAAATAAGTGTGAGTAAGCTATGGTATTTCATAAGGTGTGTACATTACATTTGCTTTCAATTTACTGTATTATCAGTTTATGGAGTTTATTGGGATATAGAACCTTCATAAATGAACAAACATCTGTACAATGAAAGCAACAGATAACATGATGTCACGTCTGAGGGTGGATTGCAGAAGACTTGATTTCCATCTCGGGTTCTGTATGTATGTTTGTCTGTCTGTCTCTGTATCCTTGCTTTCGCACTCATTCTGAGAAATGAAGTTCCTCCTCTGGGTTATGACCTGGCTCAAGTGCCATCTGGATGCCAAGGAACACGGGAGGCCTCTGACGATTGTCCAGTGAAAAGTAAGGCCCTTAGTCCAAAACCCTCAGCAAACAATCTGCTCCCACAAAACTGAAACTTGAGAAGCAATGAGAGAGAAAATGAGTCACATGATACATCTGTTAAAGGTCTAGATTAAGTAAGAAACCAGTTTCCTACTGAATAGAAGCAATGCAAATCAATAAATGAGTAGGGTGAATATTAGTGATGTATGGATACATCTAGTGATGCCAATATGAAGAAAGATTGGGGCAGGAGAGATGGCTCAGTACTTAAATGCATCTGCTTGCATAGCCTGCCAATTTGCATACAACTCCATAGGGACCCATTAATGTCAAACACAAAAATTGAAACACCTTTCTGACATTCCTTTGCAGTGGCAAGAGACCTTGATGCCCCCCAACACACACACTTAGTACATGTGCAAATGAATTCATAAATAAATTTTCAAATTTAAAAAATAAATAGAAACTCATATTATGATGGCAGTTGATACTGAGAAGACCCAAAACTCATCAAAGCAGAAAATCAGAGGTTGAAGAGAGCCCAAGGAGACTTATAACGCACCCATCAAGGCTCAGGGAACATTGCAGAAGAGGTGGCAGAAAGATTCTAAGACCCTCCCGACGGAAGGGAGTATCTCAAGACGATATCTCTCTTCCACACAACGACTGCCAGGTGTATCCATTGCCCCACAGTGAATACCAACAACTCCGCTGAGGAAGGCCCTCAGTCAAATGGGGGAAGGGAAGAGTGAATTTAGGAACATAAGCTGATGGGAATATGACCAATATGTTCATACAGTAGGGTTCACAGTCAATATTTTTTTAAAAAGGATCTCTTCATGGAAGAAAGATCTGGAAAAAATTCATTGGACAGACAGCTTTTGATATAGGCCTTATAAAGTTCAAGATTTCAAAAAGGATGGAGAATTTTGAGTAATGGTTAATAATGATGAAATGTACAGAAGTTAGAAACTGAGATGTCTTTATGAATGAGTGGTTAGCACAATGGGCACCACTTTTGGGGGAAAATCTGTAAGAGTCCAATGAGCGATAAGAGAGTCGGGCAGGAGAGATGGCTCAGCAGTCTGTAAAGCAAAAGGACCTGAGTTCGATTCTGAAACACCCATGTAGAGCCAGAGCCAGATGCATAAGGTGTGCATATGTCTGGATTTCGTTTGCAGTGGCTAGAGGCCCTGGTGCACCCATTCTCTCTCTCTCTCTCTCTCTCTCTCTCTCTCTCTCTATATATATATATATATATATATATATATATATATATATATATATATATATATATATATATCACTCTCTCAAATAAATAAATAAAATATTATTAAAGAGAGAGTCTTGAATAACAGATCCCAGAAGACTATAATAAACACTTCAAGGACCCATTAGGATTATTTAGGAATTATAAGGCTTTGAACAAAATAATAACATGAAAAAAGGTTTTGGACCAAAGAGAAGAATTGATCCAGATATTGGGGAAATTTGTGAAACACGTCGAAATGAGCTAAAAAAAATATTGAGAGCCCTACCATTAATAGTAACCTACACAGAATGGGCTCATAAATCCTGCCTAGGACCCTTGGGCAAGACGGAGCTGGTGACCTGATTTGCACAACTTATGAACTATGGGTAGTTTTTATATTTTTACGCTGTGTAAAGTAAAACACAACTGAGATGGATAAGTAGCTGATAGTTCACCTGGCCCACAGAACCTAAAGTATTTATTTACTTTATGCTTCAGCAAAAGGTTTTCAAACGAGTGGTCCAAAGCTCTCCTTAGCAGGCCCTGAATCCAAGAATTTCACCATCATGTCTGATGCTTTACAACGATGTAAGTTGTAGTAACTGATAGCAGTGTATTCTGTTCCACAATGCTGGTATGAACATCAAAAACAATCACAGTTTTATGGGAGGAAGGAATTTATTTCAAGCTTCCAGGTCCAGGGGAAGTGCCATTGAGCTGACTCCCATTCATAAATCCAAGCAGAGAAAGAAACTCCCAACAGCTAGCAAACATCAAAAAGCAGCAAGCAGGGATCCCACCAGAGCTCACACTGTTCTCCATACCTTCAGGCTGTAGTTCAGATCCACCCCCCAGTGGTACATCCCTTTTAGCAGGAGTCTGCCTGCTAGGGAATGGAGCTGCAATCTCAACTTTAACAAAACATCTGAGTCTATGGGGCCATACATCCAACCTACCACACAGTGAAAATAACTCTTACCTATAAGCTTGCAAATAAATTCCGCCAGATGGAGACACATTTTATTTCTCTCATTTACTCTAGTTCTTCCATTCTTAAAGGAAGACTTTGTTTTCATTCAGTCTGTAAAATCATTTCATGGGCTAAATCTCTCAGCTGTGGATGTTCTGTTGAACTGCTTGTGAAATCTAACTGGTTACCCCATTAATTCATGAGTGTAACAACATGTTGATTTGTGTTCATTTTATATTTTTTTAAAAAATCAAGACTTGGCCTTTTTACATACGTTTTAATAGTATAGTGGGAAAAAAACACAAATCAGATAATCATAGCCATCCAAAGCAGCTACCTTCTCATTGCTGGGATAAAGCACCTGACCAGAAGCAGCTTCTAGGAGAAAAAAAAAAGCATATTTCATCATGGAAGAGAAAAACTCACAGCCGAGCAGACAAGCAGCTGGAACATCTGTATACCAGTGGTAGAACAGGTGAGCTAGATAACACCCACTAGGGCTGGCCTTAACAACTTCAAGGTTCACTCTCAGTGACTCACCTTCTCCAGCATGGCTTCACCTTCCAGGGGCTCTACCAGCTGGGTAGTGAGTCACAAATAAATGAGGCTATGGGATACATTTCACATTCAAACCGCCACACTGCATTTGAGAATCGCAGGGCAAAGTGTGTTAGCATTCAACCCCACTGAGCTCAGCAGCAATCAAGTCTCTGTGGAAGGAGATTTCAAGCAGTAACCCAGAGGACTAGCATTCTATCGTAAGGCTGTTTGTGGATGTCATGAGATGAAGACACAGCAAAGTCCTATGTCATAGAGCAGCATGGTGGACGACCCCTACTCTAGAACCCAATGCAGGGAAAGGCTTATCCAATACAAATTCTAGCAAGACATGATTGATTGAGGCAAAAGAAGACAGGGTGTAAAAGGAGAAGTCTCTTGGAGACAGGCAAATCCTCTTTGGCAAATTTAGCCAATCCCCTCCCAGAGATCATATCCTAAATACAACATTGGAGTGAATATTGACGTGACCCTTTTTTCTTCTTCTCCTCGTCCTCCTCCCCCTTCTTCTTTGTGGTTGCTATTTGCTCTTTTCTTTTTGAGATAGTGTCTTACCATATAGCTTTAACTGACCTCATACCCATGGCAATCCCACTGCTTCAGGGTTACGGGAGTGAACCACCACTCTAGGCTTGCTTGCTTTCTTCTCACATTCTACCTCATCTTCTGAAGACTTTTTCTGACCCAGAGACCTTTTGCTTCCTCAAGTGTTCCATACTTATACTTTCTTCAAGAACTCTTTTCTTTTTCCTCCTTGTTAAAGTTTGTTAAAAGTCCCCTTAGCTGGGGGCTAGAGATTTGGCTAAAATGCACTTCCTGCACAAGCATGAGGATCTGAGAGGGCCTGAATCTACCTTAATTTCAATCTCCAGAACCCATGTAAACAGCTGGGCATGTGTGTGTGTGTGTGCCCATAACCCAGTACAATAAAAGAAAGCACTGACCAGAGAATGGCATGGGCTTGTGAAAAGCACCAAGCACTGGTATCAGCCATAGACTGGTTCAAGCAGGAAGGTGTGGAAAGCAACGAAGACAGGGAAAAAAGGAATTCTCATCTACACTACAAAAAAAGTATATGGTTTAAGTACTTGCTTTCGCTTGCTTCCAATTCTAAAGAGAAAACTTTCTTTAGTCTCCTGGTACTTTCTTGTGCTTAGTTCCTGGATTTGAAGAACAATAAACTAAAATTTTATATTCAGATATTTATTATATTTTGGGATATAACTGGGAAACTATCTGCTTTTAGAAAGATACTCTATGGAGCAAAATAGCCTCCACTGTTAATCCTTGGAGGCTGTATATCAGCAGGTTGTTATTTCATGACACTGCTCAGAACAGTTCCAACAGCCCAGTCTCCAGCCCTTGAACACACTTTCAACGGACAGGGACATCCAGGGTTGGGTAGAATATATTCTATTTCATTTATATCATCAGACTAAGTTCTTTTATGCTATTGAAAAACAAAAGGTGGGCTGGAGAGATTGCTTAGTGGTTAAGGCCTTTGCCTGCAAAGTAGAAGGACCTGATTTCAATTCCCCAGTAACCATGTAAAGCCAGATGCACTAGGTGTCCCATGCATCTGGAGTTCATTTACAGTGGCTGGAGACCCTTGCATGCCCACTCTCTCTCTTTGTCTGCCTCTTTATCTCACTCTCTCTCAAATAAATAAATAAATAAATAAATAAATAAATAAATAAATAAATAACATGTCTACAAAAAAGAAAAATTAATTCCTCAGGGTTTCTAATGTATTCTAAGGTAGTTTTCTCAGTGCTGGATTGTCTTTCTGCTTGTGTGTGATCAGAAAGGAAGTGTTATGGTTTCAGTATGAAATATACCCCTTGGGCTTATGAAACCTTTTCCTTCCTTAAGTTTCTTCTGGTCAGATAGTGTTTACAGCAATGGGATAATAATACAAGGAGAATTCAGAATCCGAAATTCTCTGATACCACAAAATTACTCTTGAAAATTCCATCTGTTCATTAATTTAATTCCATATAGCTTATTGGCTAATAACAAAGAAAATCAGTGTCAGAGTCAAACCCTCCTGGTTCTGCCTTTTTCTTTCATTGTTTTATATAAACCACAGCATCATTTGTAAAAGGGCACTTTTTTTTTTAAGAAAATGAACTGTATTCTGACCCTTGGCAACCTATGGGAATGAACAATCAGTCAAATGACTAATGTGAATCCTCGTTTCAGGACCTGCTTTAGGCAATATATGTAATGTATGCAAACTCTGCTCACCTCCCTGGAGACCAGGAGGGAATCTCCCAGGGGAGAACCCAGAAAGCACTTGATCCTGAGAGTGAAACAGTGTTTAGGCCTCAGCCATTTTCTATTCCTTTAAGAAAACTAAGACCCACACCCTGCATGACAGTTAATTCCTTTCAAATAAATTTGTTTTTGTACAGATCCAGTGGTGAATAAAAGATTAATCTTTAAATGAAATACCAAGAAAAAGCATACACATGCTTTTTTTCCATGTGTAGTAATGAATTAAACATTCCTTTTGAGGTCCAACAAAGCAGTGGCTGAAAAAAAAATTAAAAAAAGCAGTGGCTGCTTCTGGATGGCCTAGAGCAAATAATGACACTCAGATTTTTTTCATTAAATTGATTTATTACAGTTCTTCAACATAACTCTGAATCCACTTCAAATTAAGTCATCTTACTACAGTCAGAACTAGAATTTACCAAGAAATACTTATAATGCAAAAAAAATTATAAAACAAAAGAAATTGAAAATGAATCCTTAATGTGTTTTTATACTATTTTTACTTTTTTAAAAATTTATTTGCAAGCAGAGATAGAAAGAAGAGAGACAGCCGGGCATGGTGGCGCACGCCTTTAATCCCAGCACCCAGGAGGCAGAGGTAGGAGGATCGCCATGAGTTCAAGGGCACCCTGAGACTACATAGTGAATTCCAGGTCAGCCTGAACTAGAGTGAGATCCTACCTCGAAAAACAAAAAAAAAGAAAGAAAGAAAGAAGAGAGACAGAGAGAGAATGGGCAAACCAGGGCCTCCAGCCACTGTAAACAGACTCTAGATGTATATGTCATTTTGTGTATCTGGCTTTATGTGGGTTCTGGGGGAACGAACTCAGGATTAGGCTCCACGGGCTACCACCTTAACCACTGAGGAATCTCTCCAGCCCTTATATACTTTTTAATAGAAACTTTGTATTCTGAAGCAAAGTACTAAGGATTTCAAATGTGGCAGGTGTTTTATGCAATTAATCATGCATATTTTTCTAAGAAAATTAGGGCTCAGTGGTTAAAGGCGCTTGCTTGCTTGCAAAACCTGAACACTGATGACCTGGATTCAATTCCCCAGCACCCACATAAAGCAGGTGCACAATGTAGTGCATGTGTTTGAAGTTTGTTGGCAGTGACAGGAGGCCCTGGCTCACCTATGCTCACTTTTTTTCTGTCTGCCTTTTTCTCTGAAATAAACTAACGTGTGTGTGTGTGTGTGTGTGTGTGTGTGTGTGTGTGTGTGTGTGGCCCTCTCCACCATCCATAATGGAATGCTGATCCGCTCAATATTGAGCAGGTCTTGTGGAGGAAACACTAGTTGCTCTGAAGTCATGGATGAAGTCAGGTCACATCTTAATTCCACACTTCATCTCCCAATATTTTTCCTTTATAGTCTTGGTTACACAGGCAAATAAAAATGTCAGCTAATTTACTTACACATTAGTATTCTCTTTAGGATAGCAGCCCAATGAAAGTATTACTTTTGTGGTTGTTGCTTTTTAAAAATAGTTTTATTTACTTATTTGAGAGAAAGACAGAGAAGAAAAGCCAGACAAAGAATGAGAGTAAGTATGGGCACCAGGGCCTTCTGCCACTGCAAACGAATTCCAGATGCATGTGTTACTTTGTACATTTGGCTTTAATTGGATACTGGGGAATCAAACCTTGGCCATCAGGCTTTGCAAGCAAGTGCCTTTAACCACTGAGAAATCTCTGCAGCCCAAATTAAAGTATTTTGAAATGATACATAGTTTCCCATTTGACTGAAATTTGTTAAGAGAGAAGAAAACAGATGAAGTTTGGTTTGAGAACATGTCATTCAAATGTAAGTTCTATATCATGGCCAATTGCTCTTTCTGTGTTGAAGTTCTCCCATGTATCAAATCGGGCAACAGTGGCTGCAGAGATTGCTTAGTGGTTAAAGGCACTTGCTTGCAAAGCCTGCCCATCCACATTCGATTCCCCAGTACTCACATAAAGCCAGATACATAAAGTGGCACAGGCCTCTAGAGTTCATTTGCAGTGGCAAGAGGCCCTGCTGCACCCATCTTTGCTCTCTCTCTCTCTCTCTCTCTCTCTCTCTCTCTCTCTCTCTCTCTCTCTCTCTCTGAAATTAAATATAAATAAAAATAAATAACCATTAAAATTGGGCAACAGGGCAAATCTTGTAAACTTGAATTGAAAGAGCTTGTCAAGTAAAGGGAAAAGTACATACGGTTAGTTGTTCAAGGCATGGCTATTCATTTGTCTTTCCTTTATTTTTCACCATTTTCCCTGCTAAGAATACAATGGAAAGTTGAGAGGAAAAGACATGTGTTTACAAAATATGGTTTGATAGAAAGTTTTCCTCCATTGAAGATTTAGTCTTTGGAATAAATTATTTTATCAATAAGGTAGGAGACATTTACATTTTGTTTGCTTCTTTATTTTTGTCTAGAGTCGGCTAAGTAAAGACAAAATTCTGGATCATTCATAACTAACCAGACACCCTATATTGCCGACACTAGCCACGTGGGTCTAGGACAAACAAGTTAATCAGGAAAATGAACACCAAGCAAATGTGCCCAGCTGTGCACCAAGATGTCTCACCATGACTAGATTTTGGCTGTGCCTACAATTCACACCAAGTACTTGAACTAAATCAAACATTCCTGTTTGAGATCAGAATTAAAATAAACATATCGAGAACTTCTCAGACACCATCACTTTCTGTTTAGGTGAATTGTCCACAGAGAGATAGAAAAGCCATGCAGCTGAGAGTTCAGAGCTCGGGTGTCTACCCCCCTCTCTAGTAGTTAGATGCCAGTTATAGAGCTAAAAATCTCTGATTTGTGGTTTCTTTATCTGTGTCATAGCAACAGATCACCTAGCCTGTCTACTTCACAGAGTTGCTAAAAAGATAAAATGTGGAAAGCAGAAATTTGCAAGGAGCTGAGCAGAAGTGTGAAACAATCCTAGGCTTTGGTGGACTCAGTATGACCTTCACCATTATAGAGTTATGTGCATTTTTTTATTCTACAAAGAACAAGACTGTAGTATCAGTTGTATCAGAAACACTGTAGCCAAAATTCTGTGGTAAGGAAATGCATATCTCCTTGTATACACTTGTATACATGGCCTAATGAACTTATTCTTTAAATACATTTACCTCACAAATTTAAGACTAAATAAATGAATGTTCCAGAAAAGGAGGGAGAGACTTGCTCTTCAGACAGAGTACTGTATGAAATAAGCCCTGAGGAGGAAAACTGAGGCCACTTTGCCAAGTATGATCCTGATTATGAATGCACCAGATTTGGAAAACTAGATTTTAAATTCTTGAAAAATGTTCTCTGCTGTTTGCTTCTCCAGTGGCATTTAGGTATCTTTCTATATGATAGTTAATAGTGATTATCAATTTGACAGTATATAGAATCACATCTGAGCATATTCTAGATTGTGTTCTGGTGGGGAGACTCACCCTGAATGTGGACAGCTGTGGTCCAGGACTGAATGAAAAGGAGGAAGTGACCAATGCGAGCATTTATCTCTCTCTGCTTCCCGACTACAGAAACACTGCAACCTGTTGTCTCCTGCTCCTATGACCAGGCCTTGTCCTTCATGATGGACTATACCCACAAACCATGAATCAAAAAGAAACCCTCATTTCCTTAAATTATTTTTGTCAGCTATTTTGTTACAGCAATGGGAAAAGTAACTCATGATACATGGGGCATTCTGAAACCAACCCTCTATGGGCACCAAGATATATCAATATTTCTCTCCCTGCTTTCTCTGATTCTCTCTCTCTCTTTTACTTGACCAATCCGATAAACAACGATTTGAAGGAGCAAAATACAACATGAACAATGTACACACATACACAACACATCTACTGAAACTTCCTCATTCCTTTTTCCTGCTTTTCTCTGAAAGCTAGATATTTCACAGTTGATAACAATGATAATTATCTCAAAATGAGTAATCCCATTGGCTAAAAGCATATGGATGATGAGTTCTTCATTTTTCAAGTGGCGCTAAGACAAAAAAGAGAAATTTTAATTGAGGGAATCAGATATTCCAAACTGGACATCTTGACATATGATTTTTACTTATGTATGTGTAGGATATGCAATGTGGTGTTTGTTTGTATGGTTCATGTATATGTATAGTGTGTGCATCATGTGTGTATATGTGTCTGTGTGTGGTGTGTAGGCATATGAGGCATGTGTATGTGTGGAGGGCAGACACTGTTGTGTCTTCTCCACTGATTCCCCTGTCTCTACTCCTCTCATTACTGAAGTTACAGGTATCCTTAGACACACATGACTTTTTGTATAGGTGCTGGGAAGCAAACTGAATCCATCCCAGACTGTCTCAGGCCATCCCAGGGTCCCTGCTTGTGTAATGTCCAAGTCAGCCATGCATCACTGGGATGAATCTCCAAACCAGGCACAGTTTATAGGAGGAAAGGATTTATTGAAACTACAGACCCCAGGAGAAGTTCCATAATAGCAAAAGAGGCTGGCCTCCTTTCACAGATCCAAACAGAGAGATCAACACAATCAGACACCAATAAAACAGGCAAGGGGAAGAGAGAGGCTTTCTCCCCCTCTAAATAGCCTTAGGACAGGGTCTTGCAACCCTTCCCCACACTGTTGACTCCCTGAGTCTCTGGAATTTCTTTCCTGCACTGCTCTCCCAGGAAGGGATGTTTGCTTCTAGCTCCCCTGAACCTCCTTACATCCTGCCCCCTACTGAGAGGGCTGCCTTGCTGCCAACATCCTCAGAGAAACACCCAAGATTACTAAAACAGTCGAGTTGACAACAAAACTTCACCATCACATGTAACAAGTGATCTAACCCACTGCACCATCTTTCTAGCCCTACAGTTTGACATTTTTGGCTATATTCAGACAAGTCAACTTCTGTTTTTCTACCAGAATTGTAGAAGATATTTCAACATAAGCATGCCTATTTCAAAATCTCTTTTATAGTATTTGAGGACCATTAAATCTTTTTTTTGAAAATAAACATGTCCAGAAATATTCAAGACTATTCAGAAAGTCAATAGGCAACAGCATGTTTTGACTTCCAGCCAAATAGCTAAAATATCACACACAGCCTATTTCTCACTTAGAATCACAGCCATGCACACTTCATCATCTGTAAGCGTATGTGCCCACCAGTTACTTTGGCGTATGGGTAGGAATGCGAAAAACTTCATCTTTCTTATATATCAACATCAAATCTCCTAAATGTTCTAAGAAACTTCTTCCAAAAGACATGCACACATTTCAAAAGCCTGTACGTCTATAGTTTACGACAGTTCAAATGCTGCACAATATATTCTTGGTTTTAGCCAAACCACTATGGAAATATTTAATGGTAAAGATAAACCAAGCATTTGTAGCCTGTCAGTTTCAACAGAGATCGATACAGTGTAATGATGATTTAGGATGCTTCTTGGTTTAATTTAAGTAATTCTCCCTTTTCTACTTTGAGATTGTAAATCTGACTAATTGCTTTGCACACTCTGGAACTGCTTCTTCTTGCTAAGTATAATTGCTCTGTCTGATTTGCCTATGCTCCAAGTAATTTTATGGAGGGCTTACCTACGGCTCTCATTCTACTTCCAACTCCAGTGCTCAGGGCTCCATGCTGTTATTTACCTGCTTCAGTATACTTGATAAATTAACGCCAGGCCTTGTGAGTTTTACCCCTTCAAGTCACAAGTATCACAATTTAGTATGGATTAAATTAAACTAATAGGCATTTTGCTTCCTCCACATTGACATTTGCATTAGTTGACTTCAGTTTGGCTGTGGGAATACCAATACTGAGGAGAAAGTAATAAGACTATTTGTGAAATAGATGAGATGGGGGAAAGAGTATTCTAACATAAGTTTTGAAGTGGAAGAGTGAGTATATTATAGCATTGCTTAATCAGTGCTTAACTATAATAGTGTAATGAATAGATGATAAAAAAGAAAAGTTAAAAAGCTGTAAGGATGGGCTGGAGAGATGGCTCAGCGGTTAAGGCACTTGCCTCCAGTGCCTAAGGCCCCCAGTTCAATTCCCCAGGACCCACATAAGCCAGATCCACAAGGTGGTGGCCCTGGAGTGCTCTCTCTCTCTCTCTCTCTCTCTCTCTCTCTCTCTCTCTCTCTCTCTCTCTCTTTCTCTCTCTCTCGCTCTGCTTGAAAATGAATAAATAAAATATTTTTTAAACAGCTGTAAGGTAGTTAAGAAAAAATGCCACCCTGTGTTAACATCTAATTGTAAAGCCAGTTCTTTTGATAAGCACACAGTATCACTTCAGTCCTAACAGTTTTTTTCTTTTATTTTTTTTTTCATTTAGATGATATTGTTACAGTTCTGTTAAGAAAACCAATTCAATTTGATGCGGTTTTCTGTGATCCTTTTGGCTCCTGTGTTTACAGCTAGGAGATGGACAACATTCATTCAGGATCTTGTCACTCCACCACCCCACTTCCTTGAAGTGTGTTAGGGTTTCTGTTCACTACGAGATTTTATCTTTTGACTGTTTCCTCTCTAGTAAAGCCTTTGAGAAACTGCATTTGTATTGGCACTGGGTGTCACTCACCTGGAACAGTCCAAGAACCCAGTGTTCTCATCTTTCTTGCTTTATCTTTGGAACATTCTCTGCAGAAAATGTGCTGACCTAAGTCTGTCTGCCTCTGAATTAATACAGGGTGGAAAAGGTTTAAGTCAGCTCTGAGAGCTGAATGCTAAGTAAACCAGATCCTTTTGTAGCCAAATTATCCTTCCTGTCAAAGCTTTAGGGCATGATATGGATACCAGCTTTTTCCTTAAAGGGGTGCACAGGTGATAACAAAAGTCAGCATTTCTCTCTTGGGTTAGTATCAGCATAGAGGGAAAACAAAACAAAAATATATAGCACAATCTATCAGAAACACGTTTATCCATAACCTTAGACTGGGAAGCTCCTTAGTAAATGTGAAACATTTATCAAGTCAATAGCCAATAATGGACTCTGTGTTCCATCTGGAGTTTCCCCATGGAAAGAAAGTTAAAAGTGGGGACGGTTTGAGAATAGAAGAGAGTGTCAAGCAGTGAGAAATGGGTAGTTATACCTACGGTTGCCCCATGTTTGGAGAAATTACATAAGTAGCAGACCTAGAATTTAGAAGAATTACGATAGGTGTGGTAGATTCAGAGATCAAAGGAAAATCACACATGTAATTAACGTGAGAAGTTACCCCAAAGTATGAAGCAGAGACAAGCAGAAAAACTACCCAGATCAAAAAGCAGTATACTCTTCTCCTCCCATCCAGATACCACAGTACAGAGCAGAGAGAGGAAGAGAAGAGCATGGATAAGCCTTCATAGTTCATGGAAAATGGCTTCTTTCTTCAGATTCAGGTATGTTAAAGGGAGGCTCTGATTGGGTTATAGATTTGAAGGGCAGACCCCAAAGCCAGCCCACCTAGGTAGTATGTCAGACTGTGGGCAGCAGGGGGAGATATAGCTGTTTTAGATGAATCTGGGTCAGACATGAGTTTCATTACTGAGTTTGGTTCCTGCTGAGGTGGGTTGGAATGTGAGGTGGCATCTTCTGGTTCTCTCCTTGGGCTTCTCCGTCTGTAAAAGAAACTACATGAAAGAAGCAAGCTTTCTCCTGAGTCTCTTAGAGTATATACACATAATGGAATTTTACTTAGCTATTAAAAAATGAAATTATGAAAGTTATAGAAAAATGGATGGAAAAATAAGAAAACTGTAAAAAAAATAAATAAAAGAAAATTATTCTAGGTGAGGGAACCCAGGCTCAGAAATACAAAAATCGCATGTTCTCTCTCATAGGCAGATTCTAAATTTTAATGTTTTATATAAGTAAATAAGAGGATTGAGTGTTTGTCTAGACTGCTAATGAAGACCAAGCGAGAGGAAGAAGTGGTGATGAGAAGGGGGGCAATATGAAAGCAGATAGGAGGCTATGTGGTTGGGAACACAAAGGAGAGAGGAAAAACAGGAGAGGAAGGGAAAGAGGAAAGAGAATTTGTTTGAAAAACACTATAATGAAACCAAATTCTTTTCATGCAAATAAAAATAAATAAATATGAGCTGGGCATAGTGGTGCATGCCTTCAATCCCAGCTTTGGGGAGGCAGAGGTAGCAGGATTACTGTGAGTTCAAGGCCACCCTGAGTCTACATAGTAAGTTCTAGCTCAGTCTATCTCAGAAAAGAATAATAAATAAATAGGGACTGGAGAAATGGCTCAGTGGTTAAAGGAGCTTGCTTGCAAAGTTTGACATTCTGGTTAAATTCCCCAGTACCCGCATAAAGCCAGATGCACAAAGTGACACATGTATCTGCAATTTGTTGGCAGTGACAGGAAGCCCTAACATACCCATTCTCATTCTCTTTCTCCTTTCTTTCCTCTCTCTCGCAAATAAGTAGATAAATATTTATAGGTAATAAACAAATTTTTAAAAATGAATCCCAAAACTTGGTTGTTTACACTGATGAAAGTGGTGGGTCAGGAAGTTGCAGTGCCTTAGCTGAGTGGTCAGTCTTGGGTAGGAATGGAAGTTGGCAAGGGCTTGGTGGAGTGGTTTTGGCTCAGGTCTTCTGTGGTAACATTGGCTGGGGCTAAAGAATCCTGTCCCAAAATGACTGACTCACAGCTGTTAGCAGAAGGCAAGGCTCTCATAGTTGCTAACAGAATCCACTTGCAGTGCTTCAGGGGGACCCTCGGTGTTGTGTGTCAAGAACAGCTCGATGGGGCTTCTTTAAGTCCTCATGACGTAGCATCTGGCTCCCCAGAGTACCCTAAGAGGGAGAGGAAGAGAAGGTCACAATGCCTTGTCACCTGTACCATTTTCAGTTTGTTGGAAATGAATCATGGAGTCCCGTCCATAGCCACAGGAATGGGGTTCAAGGTTCATGTTTGAAAGACTCTCACTTACCTGCGGCAAACATCCTTCTCACCTGCTCTTATTTCATTTTGACAGTTAAAACAATGTGGTACTTAGGAGGGGAAGGTTTCCAGAGAGGCTCCATGGTCCCTCTATCTCTGGACTTCATGCGTTCTGGGTGCAATCCTCTCCCCTCTGTGTGGGAAAAGCCATGACCTACTGCGAATTGATATGGATGAGGGCCCCAAAGAAGCCTAGATGCCAACCTCCCCTGGAGAGACCAGAACTCCAGTCTGATGCAGTGACCCCTGGAGCAGCTCCTGCTTCTTCCTTTTTAGCATTCTGTGGGCTTAGCACCTGTCGGCTGGGTCCTTCCTGAGTCATTTTGGACTTGGCAATGAAGCTCACTCTATTTGATGCCTAATTTATATAAGGTCATGATCCAAGCCTTTATATGAGCTTCCCTGCTCCTTCCCCCTTCCCTCCAAGCTGGGCTGAGAGAAGAGGAACACCATAGCTTGGGTGCTTTTCTGCTTTATTTTCCTCCTATTTCAACTCTCCAGTAATAAATCCTTCATTACTCACTCTTCTAAATGTCTATTTTTTTCAATTATTTGCTAAATATTGACAAGGACTTAATGCTTGATAGCCAAGGTCCTGAGGAGGTTTATACCCAGAGGCCAGCCTCTATCAGGCATCACTATAGAGACCCAATCCCATAACATAACCAGTGGGGAAGGTGATTGGGTGGGTGCACTGGTATAGGGCTGGTCCTGCTAAGTCTCTCTCTGTTTCTGGCTTGAAGAGTCAAGCGGACATGGATCCCAGTGCCAGGTGGAAATGCATTCTGTCAAAAGATGAGTTGGATTGGAAGCATGCCTTTCCATGGCTGAGTTTCCAGAGAAGAACTCAGCCTTAGAGGACCTTAACTGTACCTTATAGAGCAGACAACTTGACCTTTCCTGGACACTGTGAGATGATGAATGTGTTACCTAAAACCACAAAGTCTGTCATCATTTATTCTGTAGCATTAAGAAAGAAAAACAAATACAGTGCTGAATCCTGCAAAGCCAAGTTTGACTTACTCATGCATAGAAATAAGCTCCTTCTCATTTCAGAAATCAGTACCCAACTATTAAACAACGGGGTGATGCCAGTCATATCGAGGATGCTCCAGTCACATTACATCATGAATCATAACAGGAGAAATCACACACAAAGCAACTCACAGATCTTTCCCTATCAAATAGGCAGAACAGATCATCCAAAGCCCTACCTCCCCTTTTGGACCTCAAGTATTATGAGGAGCACATACTTAATGTTTCTGTGTGTGTGTGTGTGTGTGTGTGTGTGTGTGTGTGTGTGTGTGTGTGTGTGTGATTCTAGATTCTTCTAGCCTAATCATGGCTTCATTTTAGGGCAATCTGAGAAAACAAAATGTCAAAGTACTCTACAGATTCATGAGCTAGTTGGACAAAGGAAATGACAAGTGATAGGATAAAATGTCTTTTATGTCCAGATGACTATGCATGTGAATAGAATATCTACTTTATGAAGCAGCTACACCCCTCTTGGGTATTTACCCCAAGGACTTTAAGTCGGCTTATCACTGAGGCACTGGCACATCAGTGTTCAGTGTAGCACTGTCCACAATAGCTAAGTTATGAAACCAACCTGCGTGTCTATCAGAGGGATGGATAAGGAAAGTATTGGATATACCCTTTTCAACCATAAAGACAAATGAAGTTATGTCATTTTGGAGGAAAATGAATGCAACTGGAGATAATCCTATTAAACAATTTAAGCCAATCTCAAAAAGACAAACATGTTTTCTCCCATATGTGATTTCTAGGTTTGATCGAGATACATAAACTCGAGCATATATATGAGACAGGAAAAGACAGGTGAAACTGTCTAAGGGAACAGAAGTCATATTTGGAAGGGAGAATTGTTGAGAAAGTTGAGGACAGGGAGTAGTGGAGAGATATGGTCAATGTACAATACACACTTGTATAAATTGGCTTTATGTAACATAATAATACCACGCACAAAAATATATACAATACATTATTTTTTAAAATTGCTCCAAACTCAGTGGGAAGATATCTCAGCTATGTGTGAGTATAGGGGTGGAAGCAGAGCTAGTGATTAACAGCATGGGTGATAGCTTGCTAAGTGTCACCAGTGACTAATTCTTCTCTCTTTCCTACCTTGGCACCATTCATAAGGGGGTGTTAGATCTTTGACAAGTGTCGCATATTCTCTTTTTCTCAGATTTCGAAGTTGGACATGTCACTTACCTTGAATACTGACGGGGGAACAGAAATGGTAGTATGCCTGGTCCAACCATAAACTTGAGATATTTCACATATTTTTCTTGTTTTCTTTGTAATATTTCCAAGCACATGTGAAGAACAGACTCCACTTGACAGTTGATTCAAGGAGAATGAAAGATGCCTTTGGAAAGGTTTAAGGGTAGACAGGGTGTCCAGCCTGAGTAAAAACTGGTCACCTGAGCCAGCTGAAATCAGCAAGTCCACCAACCTAGACAGAGATAATTAGAACTATGTGTTAGAATAATTCTAATTAGATTAGATTGTAACTTAGAACAATTGATTATAACTTATTTATTGTTAATACATAGATACACTCTATGAGCAAGTCTTGTGATAGTACCATCCTTTCCCTCTTCTCTGTCTCCAACCCGCTGAGGGCCCTTCTCAGTGGGATTTCTGGAATGGCCCAAGTGATAGGAGGATTGCAACTATTTTAAGTCCTGAATAATATAGTGCATAAGCAAAGGGGAAAAAGCTGTATGTGGAGATCGCTATGCTGTGTGCTAAGAGTACTTCGCATCCATGTCTGGGGCAAACAAGGGAATCGCTGCCCTGTACGCCTGGTGGTTTTCCTCATTTACCATCATGGAATGTTTCTTTCTATGCTAATTCTTCTTTCTCTGAGAGCTACTCTCTGCTTTTGATATAACCACTCCTTTCTTTTTCTTCATACTTACACATATGCATTTTCCACTGTTTCATTTTTCTATCAATCTATATCATTATATATGTTATGAATTTCTTACAGATAGAACATAGGTTGATATTTTTAGCCAGTACCTACCTCAGATTCTCAACTTGTATATTTGGATCATTAATATTTAGTGAAATTATTGATATGTTTGGGATTATCTGCCATTTTATTTTTTATTGTTTTCTACTTTATTTTCCTGGATTGTTTTTCTTGACTTTCTGTGGTCAGTTTTAGTATATTTTACAATTCAACTTTATTAGGAGTGTTTTTAAATGTGCCTTCAACATTCTCTTCAATAGCTAGCTGCAGGGAAGTCTATTCCACAACTATTACATATTTCATTCTTTCTTCACAAACATAGCTTCTTTGAACACATCTGGATCTCTAAATTCAGACCACTTTAGTTATGAAATTTATAATATTAAGGGTTTTCATTTCCAAATTACTATTTATTTTCTGCCAGGAAAGTGATATTCTTTGAAAAGTCACATCCATTGTCCTTGGTCAGAAATGTAATCTCTATAGACTTGTTTGGATTTTCTCAGGTTGTGTTAGACTTGTAAAATAAAAGTAACCTAGGATTGGTGTGCCTCTGAGAGCAGCCTCTACGATGGAACCAATGGAAATAAAAACCATATAGTTTTCCATTGCCTGGATCACTCCTCGTGCATCCACTAACACAACCGTCTCTGTGATAATGTGACAGGAACTAGCTTCCTTTGGGAGTGTATCTCTAATTTTCTGAGACAATATAGCAGAAATATCTGATGCCAACTGGGTCATTTGAAGGATTTTTCACATAGCTAGAATAATTAATTCTCTTGTAGAGATTTCCTGCGCAGTCTTATCACACTGTGTTGGAAACTTTTTAATATTAGAAAAAGAAATGTGGTCTCTTCATTTTTCTGATTAATTGATTTAGAATTTTTAATATATTTTATAATTTTCCATGAAATTAAGAATTCAATTAACAATGTAATTATTTAAATTTGTGCTGAATGAATTAACTAAGCATGGTTGATTTCTGTCTAACTATCATAGTTCCTACATTCTCAACTACAAGTAACATGATCATAATCTAAATTCTCATTGTTTTCACTCAATCTAGCAGGCCTATGAGTTTTTGGTAATCAAATACATAATTGGTTAATCAGGTTCGCTAGCAATCATTTGCTGAGTCATTTAGAAAACATGAACTCATCCACAAAGTAATGGATTCAATGGCCATGCATTACAACTTGACTATATAATCAGAAAGCAGGAGATGCATTAATACTTTTCACTTAAATTGGTGAGAAGTCAGTATCCAAACCATTAAATAAGGTGGTAACACTTTAATTCAAAATCCTTCAGCTTAAGGTCATTGAAATGAATTTTCTAAGAGTGTAAAAGATTTTTGCCAGGTAATTTTCTATTCCATTACCATATGTGATGCACATCGAGTCAGCTTGTTGGCTGCTGGGATTTGACTGGGTATTTATAGAGCATATTAATAAGAGCCTGTGGTCAGAAGTAACACATCCTGCAGATATTTTCAAATTTATTATAATAACTTCTATACAAGTGTCATGTCCTTTTGAACTATGAAAAATATCAAAGAAATAAATTTTGTGTTTTCATGAATGTATGCTCTATATGCATGTGTGTATGGATGTATGCTCATTTACATATGGGTACACATGATTATGGGTATATGTGTGGACATGAATGAGTATACATATGCAGGCCAGAGCTCCATGTTGGGTGACATACCTAATTGTTCTCCACTTTATCTTTCACACAGGATTTCTTAATGAAACCAGAGCTCACTGATGCAGCTAGACTTGCTAGCAAGTACCAAGGATTCTCTGGCCTTCACCTCCCCAGTGCCAGCTTGCAGGTATGTGCCACCCTGCCCAACTTTTTAAAACATTTTTATTATCTTAAAATTATAAATATTAACAAAACAATATACTCAGTATCATAAGTTATTAGAGAAAACCATTGAAACCAGGATGATATTTCCTTTTATGCATTAGACATTCTCCCCTCATGGCTCTTACATTCTTTCCACCCCCTCTTCCACAAATTTCCCTGAGTCATGGTGGGTGAGTATAAATTTTGCATAGTTATTAGGTTTTTAATAGTATCTAAATTTGTGTTTTAGATAATTTTGGACACCCTTGGTGCCTATCTCCATTATCCTTCCCTAGGATCTCTGCCTTGCTGTGGGAATAGCTATTTTGCTCATCACACCACTTCCTTAGAGGTTGTGTTAGGTCTCTAAATGGTGGTTTTGAGGTGGTTGTCTCCTGCTTGGGTGCCCCCATCAACTCAGGTCCACTTGGTGGAGTTCAGTTGTCCACAGTTCTCACTGATTTTTGAAAAATATGAACAGAGTCTCCAGCGGAGAGTGAGCTGTTATTGGTTAATTGAGACAAATATTGCTACTTTGGTGAGATTTGGAGGGTGTAGCCTTTCTGAAGACCTATGGTTAGTGAGGACATCCCCACATAGATGGGGTTCTTGGTCCCCATTCAAGGTTGCCTTGCATCCCCTTACCAGTCAAGGGTTCCCTGCCACTGAGCAGATCTCATAGCCAATTAGTCATCTGTTGATTACCCACCTAGGTTGAGCACCACTATTGCACACTGCCCAACTTTTAAAGGAATTAAGGGGATCCAAAATCAAGTCCTTATGTTTGTGCAGACAGTACCGTCCCCACTAATTCATTTATTCACCCACATGAAGATTTTGACCTTTTGATCCAAAGAATCAATATTCGAAGGCAAATTCCAATGGGTCATGTCTTCCCCCATAAGTCTCAACATAGTACTCACAGGACCTGTCTCTGACGACAAGAAGTCTCCTAAAAATTTACATCTCCTGAGTCATGAAGAAGGAATGGTAGCTATGGAATAACCTTATATAGGTTTTTTAATATCTTTATTATGAATAAGTATATACATTGTATGATCAAATCTTATTAATGTGTCTACATTTCCCTCCTGTCTGCCCCCTACCACTGGGATACTTATATAGGTTTTTATTGGTTTAAAAATAGTCATACTATATGTATGTGAAATTTAACTATAAATACTTTTCAAACATTATTACAATGGTTAAGTGTTTTAGACTCCAGTCTCATACACTCAGGTTTAACAACCTGGCTTGACCAAATATTGGGAGTTTAAAAGAAAAAGTAATGTATAAAATTTCAATTTTTCATCTGTAAAAATAGAACTCTTTTTAAAACCAACACTCAAGGTCTGGGGATATGGTACAGAGTGCTTGCCTACCATGAAGGGCTTTAATTCCAGCAGCCAAGAAACACATAAAGCCAACTCTTGTTTACTTGGGAAGTAACTAAATAAGATAATTCACATGAACAGTTTAGCAAAGGGCTGGGGAGATAGATCAATGGTTAAAGGCATTTTCCTGCAAAGCTTGCTGGCATGGATTCAAATCCCTAATACCCATATAAAGCCAGATGCAAAGAGTCACACCCATCTACGATCCCAGTGCACCTATGAAAATGGGAAGCAGAGCTAGGAGAATGTAAAGCTCATAGACAGGTAGCCTGACATTCACTTGTATTCTGGAAGTTTGCTTGCAGTGGCTAGAGACCCTGTCTCAAAGAAGGTGGAGCACAGACATCTCAAAGCTCTTCTGTGACATGCACTTTATGGTGTATGCACACATACATACACACAAAAAATAAATAACTTCAGAAAATAATTTAACAGAATCCCTAGCACTTTATTATTGTTATTCTATTTATAAACTCACCAACAATCGACCTGTTAGCACATGTTCAAAATAATCATACCAGAGCCTGTAGACAAAGATTATTGGAAGAATGATGAGAAGAAAAAATTGAAGATAAATTGCTAAATGTTGATATTTCTGCAAGATCCATTGTTGTTTTATTAGTTTGGTAATAAACGTAGTAAAAAATGTAGTTCTCCAGAGCCTACATCATCCTTTAAAAAAACAGAAAACACTAATTCGATGTTTATAAACAGACAGGTAATTCTAGGAAGGAAATCATTCAGTAAACACAAAAGAAAACTATAGAAACAAACATTTAAATCTTCAAGTTAACATTTTCCAAAGTGCCTTCTTTTATGTTATTCCTTTGAAATAGAATACACCAAGTAAATTAAAAATATCCCTTCTTTCTTCCTCTCTAGATGCCATGGCATTTGCTAACTGAGCCACTTCTGAGTTAAAGATATAAAACATGCGTATTGCTCAAAATCAGACTTTTTAAAAATAATAACCATCTCTCCAGCAGGGGGAGCAAAATAAGTTTTTTTTTTAATATTTTTATTTCTGCTTAATGGAATGTTTTTGACTTACAGAATGCGTTTGAATAAAATATTCTGAGTAAGAAATTGAATTAAAAAATAAATTGGTAAAAAATTGAATATTCTAGTAAATATTCAAGAAAATTCAAGCATGAATTAAATGTTCACGAAAAACTCACAGATATAGGTCTGTGCCTCTCATATTTGTAGAGGCATTCTCTGAAAATTTGCATTTAAGTGTCAGACAATGAAAATTATTTTAATCTCCTACAACACTAAAATGCATACAATTTCTTTTTGATTCTATGTCCTAGAATTGTCATAATTTTGGGAGGGTAGTTATTTTTCATATATCTCTTAGAAAACTAAAAGTTTAGGAAAGTAACACTCCAAATAGATGGTGGGGAAATATTGTTACAGTCTATAAAAAGCTATATTTGTGAATTAATTGTTTAATTACCTAAGCTTTCAAACCTAGTTCATAGTGTCCATTTCTCATGCATTTAGTTCTGAATCACTTCTGTGTTCTGCAAATGGATTTAAACTTTTGAGTTAATAAAACGAGAAAGTTGTGGGTCTTTAATCTTTTCTCATCCTGATTTTCTCTAAGTCTTTGGAATAACTAATAGTCTTAAGAATTAATAATTATTTTGAGAGACTCTTGTAATGCTTGAAAGCTCATGATAGGCTTGTGGATTAGTTTCCCAGCTTCTGTGTACCCGATGTATTTAGCATTTACAAGTTCTTAAATATATCCTAGAATTAGGAGTTACTTGACTTCTCAAGTCCAATGTGAGAAAGCAAGGGAGAGAGAAAGAAAGAGAAATACAGAGACAGAGGTGTGTTTGCTTAGCCATGTAGACTTTTTCTAAGAAATGCATCATTAGGTGATTTCAGTAGCTTATGAGCCTCACAGTTTTATATAAACGAAAATGACTACTGGCCATCACTAAGTTTTCATATGACCTTTGCATATGCAGGCCATCTTTGAGAGAAATGTTTAAAAGTAGTTAAACTTGCCTAAATAAAATAAATGCTTTTATTTCATAATTTTTGTTATAACTCAAAATATAACTTTGATTTGACATTTGTATGGAAGCACTTAGAGACCTTAAGAAAGTTGGCTAAGATAAACTGATTCACAGCAACTCAAAGATGCAAAGTCTTGAACACTGTAAGACTTCTCCTTTCACTGCACAGGCAGAGTAGGTAAAGGGCTCATAACTCAAGCTAAGTGTCCCATCCAAACCCTTTCCTCAATATGACAGAATGTATTAAGTACAATAGAAAATTGTCACTTTAGGTCAAAATTTTTACCAAGATACTAGTTTTTCATGTTTTTGTTCTTCAGAGATGACTTCCATTATTATTTTTATTTATTTATTTTTTTTAATGTCCATAATGAGTTACATTTTTTAGTGGGCAAACCATGCCACAGAAACTGAAATCACCACCAGATTTTTGTAAAGGGATTAGGAAATAGGTAGGAAGGCAATATTTGTCCCTTTGTTACAATGAAAGGGACAAATATTGCCTTCCTACCTATTTCCTAATCCCTTTACAAAAATCTGGTGGTGATTTCAGTTTCTGTGACATGCTTAGCTCATTACTAGTGTGTTCTTTATGCTGAAGAAGTGATAAGCATTCACACACACACAAGTCTTCCTGTGTTCAGAGTCTTCACATCCCATTCCAAGCCTGGCCTGCAGCTCTAGGAAGAGTTCCCTCTCTGTCTCTAGTAACAGCAAATGTTGCTGTTCAGGAGCTGGCAAGGTTACTGCGCTGACAAGATGTACTTTTTCTCCAGGTATGGACCATCTCTCAGCTTCGGGTTCCCCCAGCCCTAATTGTACTTCCAACAGCATCTTCTATGTCCTCATTCGCTATGGTCACCTCAACTAAGGCAGAAAGGGACAGTGTGTTCTTGTTAAAGGCCTCATGCTTGTAGCATCTTTCCTGTCATAGAGATTTAGGTCTCTGAGCTGAAACCAATACAGAATTGTCTAGGTCAGGCTTGAGGCTTTTTGCGGATAATGTTTCTTGGTTTGGTGTCTGCTGCAGTTTGGATGTCAAATGAACACTTGTGCTCCAGCTGGTAGCACTAACTGGTCAGGATGTGGAACCTTTAGGAGGTGGAGCCTTGCTGGAGGAAGTGGGTCACTAGGGCCTCAGCTTTCCGTTGACTTCCTGCCTGTGCCAAGTGACCAGTAGCCTTGCACTCTCGAAGGCCTTCCCCAACATGGTGGAATCCCTGGAACTACACACTGAAATAAACCCTGTTTCCTTCACCTGCTTCTTGACAGGTATTTGGTGACAGCAATGAATAATGTAACTAGCATAGTGACCATTACCATTGTCCTTGAAGTTTTGAACATTTCTTTTTAACTTCTTAGCCACTTTTAAGTTACAGTGTCCCTCTTTGCTCCTTAGAGTTGTGTCTTCTTTGAATCTGATGGAATGGGTTCAGGAGAGCAGCTGCTGTAACCTGATGTTTATCACGGACTAAACACAATAAATGAGAGGAAAATCTCAGGAGGACAATGTGGCTCCTCCCCAGGCTACCTCTTCAGTCACCTTTACAAACACTACGTAATTGGAGGTAAGACAGAGTTGGGAATATTTTTTTTTTATTTTTAACTTTTTTGTAAGGAGAGAGGACCCGGGCCATGAGGCTTTGCAAGTTAAGTACCTTTAATGCTAAGCCATCTCTGCAGCCCAAGTTGGGAATAGTGTGATTCCTCACCCTGCAAAGCATTCATTACTGAGACCCTCATTCAATAGAGAACATGAAACTCATAAAGAGTTTTTTTTCTAACTCTACTAGTGGTTTGGTCTACTGATAAAATGCAATACCAGATGATAATTAATATGTGAAGAAAGGATTTCTTTATGAATAGTTGCCAAGATTTAGCAGCATTACACGTGTGTCAGCCTGTCTCCCTTGAAACTTCCCTGGAGATAGCATTAGAACAGCAGGGACACATGCAAGATGGGGAGATCAGATGGGTAACATGAAGTCAGGAAATTTGGGAGAAGCCTATAACAATAGTATGTTCGACTTCTTAAAGTTCCACTGTCTGCGAGGGCTGGGACATGGCTGGAGGTCCATAAAGTGCTTATCAGACAAGCACGAGAATCTGAGTTTGAATCCGTAACACCCACATAATGAGACATGTCTGTAATCCCAGCTCTGAGAAAACAAACAGGAAATCCCTGGGGTTTGCTGGCTAGCTAGTCTAGTTAGATTGGTGAGCCCCAGGTTCCGTGAAAGACCTGTCTCCAAAATTAAGGTGAAAAGTGATTGAGAAAGACACTCCATATTGATTTCAAGTCTCCACAAGTACATGCACACATGTGCACCCACACATATATAAATGCAGATACACCACATACACACACGCGCACACACACACACACACACACACACACACACACACACACTCACAAACACATCCTTGCACAAAAAGAAAAGAAAGATCCATCATGTCTCTAGAATGAGAAGCAGCTCTTTACACACAACAACTCTTTGGGGAAATTTCATTCCTTATCCAAACCATAGTAACCAGAACGTGACACTGAGGATGAACCTTACCAAGCATTCATGAGTTGGTTTGCAGTTAGCTTTAAAAGCTAATTATACAATATATGTCTAAGAAACATAATGGGTTGCAGGTTTGGTGTAGACATTCCAAAGAAAAGACATCCTTGAATGTAAGTGCTAGAGAATCCTCTATAGACAGGGCCAGAGTCATAGAGAACATTCCATATCTCAGGGCTCCTGTTGTTTGTTTTTTAACTCTAATTATATTATTTAATCTTCATAGAAATGCCATGGGCTAAACAACACCAAATCAGCTTACAGATGATAAAACTGAACTTGGAAGCTTCCTTCCCAGTACTGTGTAGTTGGAAGTGGTCAGGCTTGGATGAAAGTTATTTTCCAGTCGTTAGTATGGTTGGTATTCCCTGTCACTCTAACTGACCCCTGTGATTTAGACAGGCTAAGGGGAAATGAAGACATACAGGCTACCCCATGAGTGAATACTGAGGAAGGAAGGAAGAATCCATGGAAGAAAATTATGTATTTAGATCTGCTTGGATGGAAAGGCTGGGGGCTCTTAGAGAAAGAAGACATTACTAAGCGATTACATTGAAAGACCTTGACATCAAAAGCACGTTGAGTAGTTTGATGACTAATGATCCTAGAATGAGCCTCCGTTTTCTGAATGCTAACACAGAGCTAGCTGTGGTAGCGAGCCTTTGTCTTATAGACACTTTAATGTGTCCTTTTCCATTTTGCCATAATCATCGATGATCAGGAATAATGGTATGTTACTTTATTTTTACTACATTAGAGGAAAAAAGTTGAAATTTCCTTTCTTTACAAATGGAATTCATAGTGTTTCATGTTTGTTTCATTTTATTGCTCTTGTCAGAGATAATAATAAAGAAAATAATGCTCTACATTTTCCTTGAACAATTTATTCAGGAAAACTTACTACATTCTGTCTTTAAGGGCAGAATTATGGTTGGAGGATTTTTTTTTTCTCTGAATGCCTTTTTTCACATAGAAAACTCAAGATGCACAAATAAGTTGACTTTCTCAATACCCATTTTAACAAGCTGGCCTTATTATTAACAACTCATTATCATAGAGGATTTTCAAAAGAAAAAAGTAGGGTATCAGAGGGTCACTTAATTAGATAAATGGATCTTGGTAATTAGACCTTTTTTGGAGAGATAATGCATTTTTCAGATGTATTTAGGCAAGCTTATTTAATAAATATCCCCTAGAGATGTAGCTCCTCTTGTATTTAATTGTGATGGGTTTCTATACATATCCTAAGGATATTACAGAATTTCCTGTTCTGTTAATATTCTGCTCCAAATTTTCTAGGACTTTCAGAAAGGATAGAGATCTCATCTCAGCCATAATGACTATTTAAAGAATACTGGCTGATGAAGTAGGTGATTACCAACAGGAAATAGGGTTTGTGTAATTGAAATTAATCTTGGACCAAAAGAGACAGAATGCAGAGAAGAAAGGTTGGAAGGCCTAATAGTTCTTCCCTTCCTTTTGGATATTAGAGGCAGAAAAGAAATTTGAAAATGAGCGATATTATCTTGCTTCAATTGAATCTCCATTTTTACCCTACAGTGTTTAATGCTGGTTAATGTTTGAAAGGTAATTTTTATCATACATTCAACAAGAAGTAACCATCATAAACCAGCAAACTTTCTAGACTTTTATATAACCCTACATTTATGTAAAACTAAATACAAACCTACATATAACCCAGAATATAAGAGGTGTAAAACAGATACCTGGATATTTTCCATGAGGGAATTATCAAACAACATATAGCCACATATGGCTCTCTGAAGAGAGTCAATTTGTTTAAAACATGTGAACCAAACAAACAGTTTTTGTGGTTACATAGTTGCAATTCAAGTTACAGAGCTAAATTTTGACCTATATAATTAGAATATAGAATTTATATGTTCTAAAAGTAGAAAACAAAACACAAGAAAGTAGCCAGTTTTATTAAAAGTGGGGATGGTAACAAGAGGATAAATTCAGACTAAAATCAAATCAAGAAAAAAGACAATACACATAAAACCACTTGATGTACTTTGTAGCCTTCACAGATAGGAATTAAATATCTCACATCTTGCTCAGGTTCAAGCATGTGCCTATAAGTAGGTAAAACAATACATGAGGAACTAACACTGCTTTTATTTCTGAAATTCAGTCTGACAGATTTAAATCATTCTGGTACACAGAATTTTTATAACAAAGTAATAAAAATAGCAATTCAAGGGTTTTCTTCTGTGCTGCCACTGAGACAATGTGAAAGGAAATGTAGCTAAAAGCTGGTAGCTTGGATTCTCCCAGCAAAACACAGACATGGAGCTGGAGATGGCAGATGGCTAGCAGGCTGGAGTAATGGGAAGAGGAGACACTCGGGCAGTGTCAGACCCTTTAAACATCCACCCTGATTTATGGGCCATGACTTTGGGTAAATTTCTCACAACCTCAGTTTCTTAATTTCTGTGAAAGTGAAATAGCTAGTGGGGGAACACAATTCAGCATTTGCCTCCTTGGCTGAGCCTGACCCTTGTGCCAGAAAGTGCGTTGAAAATAATTGTTGTTGAAACTAAACTATTTAAAAGACTAAGTAGTCTCAGCAGTATCTTAAAATCAGGAAAAAGAGAAGATACTTATCAGGTTCTAGGCCCTTAGCTGATTAAGGCAGAGGTGCTAAAAATTGGCAGTTTATTTAGATAAACCCAGTGGTAACATAATCTTGAAGCATATCTTTTGAGACAAACTGTTAGGTTTGATAGATGAAATACTTATCTCTTTGGTATTCTTATCTTCCAGGACTATTTCTGGGGATACTAGGAGTGATTATCTAAACCCAAAATGGTTTTCTTAATTTTTTTTCCTGGGGAAGTTAGAAATTGGACCATGGAATTATCAAAATTATTCAGTGGACCAAATAATCAGGAACCTGGCTTTAATCAGAAATATTCAGAAATAGAATACAATAAGGGCAAAAAAAATTCCTGGTTACTTTTAGCGAAGTACCCCCAAGCTCCCATGGTTCTTGGGCCTCTATTATCAATCAGACCTGAGGTTATACAAATCATCTCTGCAGTATCATGGTGCATGTTTCATTTTTACTTACAATAGCCTTAAAAGGTTTCTATTAACTTCAACCAGAAGGTACCAGTAAATATACAGTAGAAATTGTCCCATTAGACTAATAACATGCCAGGAGACAAAATAAAATCTGGTCCCTATTAATGTGACCACATAGAAACAGCATTCAAAAAGAAGCTCAGAATTATGAAAAATGAAAGAAATTCCATTAATACCTATATACATATAAGAAATCAGCCTAAGAAAATCAGGAATAAGTACACAAAGCTTGAACACATTGATTATAGTCATATTATTTATAATAGCAAAGAATGCCAAAACGTAGCAGCAATATTGTAAAATGCACAAAACCTTAACAATTTCTTGTCATTCTTAAAAGATGATAATTTACAATGACAAAGTACTCTGCAGATCTACCTAAGAATGAAAGACTTTAAGTATATTTTTTAATGAAGGGAATAAAATAACAGTAAATTGTCCCAATTTTACAAGTCCAGATATATGTGTGTGAACAGAAAAACGCTGGATAGATGTAGAACAATGTGATAATATTTCCTAGGTGGACAGTACTTAATTTTATTTCCTTTTTTTTAATATTGGTATTCTTGCACATACAGTGGTTCTAATTATTGGCAATAAATATGAAAACGACTGGTATTGTTTGCATTATTTATAGTAAGCATATGTTATATAATAAAAGAAAGTTAAACGAATTTTGAGGCGAAAAAAACGTATGTGATCGGTGGCAGGCACATTATACTGAGAAAAATATTATATCATTCAAGCATGAGGAAGTCAGCAGAAAGAAAGACTGCATCTTGAGCCACTCACATCCAGCCTCACTTCTAGGTGATGGAAGGTAGCTACAAGACCTTGGGTAATTTCTCTTTTCTTAAATTTGAAGGCAAGTAGCTAAGGGTAGCAAAAGATGCTCCAGCTTGAGGTCTCAATTTTTAGTACTGAAGATCCTAAAGAAAATTTTCACATTATCATCTCGAGGGGACAATAATGATAGACATGCCTTGCAGTGTGGTCCTAGGCCATTAAACTTGCTTTAAATTAATTTAACAATTCATCTTTCACCCTGTGTGAAACTTCCATTTGCCCCTGTGCCCCTCTGCCCTTTTCCTGACCCTGCTCTGTGCTGTGACGCTTCCAATAGGCATCAAAGCGAGGGTCTCTGGAGGTCTCCCTTGTCCTGTTTGGCTCATCAGAGGACTGGCAGGAAAGAAGAAGGTGGAGGAAGAAAAAAAAGTATTCATTGCATAGACCACCTTTCCTACCTGCTGAGAAAGAACTCAGCTTCCTGTCACACCCAATTTCTCCCTTTCTTTACTCCTTCTTACCTAGGAACCCCACCTCCAGAAGTGCCCTGATCCCCTGCTAGCCCCCCACTCTCTGCCTGCACCTTAGAAAATGGCCTCTTTATTCAGCTCCTCAAATTACCCAGTGTGGAGTGCCATCTGTTTCCTGCGGGGCCTTTACTAATACAAAAAGCTTATCTGGGAAACAGATTAGGAAGATCTACTCAGTGTTCTTTACAAGAAAACCCTTCATTAAAGAAGATGTCATCATAGGATGACTTTATAAATGGCCTGAAACAGACCTGCTCAGACTCTGCTTACAGCTCCTACACAGCTTTGTTCATTTCTTTCATTTTCATTCCCAGAGCTAGCACACACTCTCTTTGTTAGAAGTCCACCTCAATCTTTCAGCTCACAGGGAAAGATAAAAAATAAGTACCTAAAAATACCCAAGCTAATCAATGATGGATAGCATCAAGATATAAATACTTCAGCCCTCATCTTTGATGGAGATAAATGAGGAGTGTGACATTCCCTACCCCAGAGCTCCCTGCTAGATCAAGCCAGGAATGCTTCCACGGGATTCAGTTTGATACCGTAGGCTTGCATGGACTTTATCCCTGTCCTTTTTGTTGTGTTTGTTCGCTTTTCTGGTTCAGGTCCTCACTCATTTATTCTTTATCACAGATATATTAACTAAAATATTTCTTTTAACCAAATCCTTATCTCAGGATCTGAGTCAGGACACCCTAATCTTAACTCAGGAACCACATGACAAACATAGTAATAGAAAAATCAAATATTTTGTAACTATTATAAACAAAGTTTCATGTTGGAAAGAAATTCATGTCAGCAAATGATCAATTAGGAATTCATATAATTCACTTCAGAGAATTGATTCGCTTTCTCTAGGATCTGTGTAATGCTAAGAATGAAATTACAAAGCATGGTCTCAAGTGAGGTCCCCTTGCCAGTTGGTGTAGGTATGGGGCTGTAAGGGCAGAGAGATGGCACACTGCTGGGTAAGTTAGGCTTTTTAGTGATTTTTACAAATAATTAAATACATAAATATATATGATAATTATACAAATAATATAAGAATCACGAGGCTGGGGAAAAATGATAAGTATTCAGTGAGCTAAATATACTTCCTGGTGATCACTTTGCCAAGCCCAAGGTAAAAGGAGTCAAAACTGATTCATCTCTCATGTCTCCTCGATGGAACAGCCATCTCTGGAAAGCCAGAGCAATGGAAAAGAGACCAAGAAGACATGGTTCATTATCTCTCTATTTCAGCCTTTACTGTGATAAATGAGGACACCAAGTTGGAAGAATGTCCTTAGTTTACACAGTTCCATTCAGCTGACTACTGGATGATCAGAGGCTCGACCCCAGATGGTCATAGTTGAGATGCCATCTATTTCCCTCACTGGTCCTCACTGTCTCACTTTTGAAATTATTTAAGTATACTTGAAGATCCTAAGAGATGAGGTTTAATATTTCATCATTTTTTGGTTCTTTTTTCTTAGATAACTGTTGCAATTGTATCAGCAAGTTAAGTGATATTACATTAATTTATCAAAGTTTTCAAAATTATCAAAGTTCGTAATTCAATTAGAACGTTTTCCTGATCCATTATCGCCTGTCTTTGAAATGAGAGATGGGAAGGATGAATTGTCTTCCCTTCCTCCCACCTCCAGGAAAGGACCCTGTGTTACCACAGAATAACAGTTTTGATGAAAACTTTTAGCATAAAGTCATATTTTATAAAAATGTACAACATTTATTCAGTTCAACACAGCAATGTAAAATATTGAACCAGCTAATGTCTTCTATGATCTCCCTGTTTTGTTATTTATGGGATAAAAAGATGACTGCCCTGCTTTCATGTCTAAGTGATTTCTCAATTTAGAATAGATTAGCTGAAAGAATAATTGCATTCTCTCTACAACTTCAGAAGATACAACTAATATAAATAAGCGTTTTCAAAAAGATAGTCTGATAAATCTGTGTGTCTAAATTATCTCCCTTGGTATATCATGGTGGTTTTTTTTTTTTCTAAAACCTAATAAGCAAACATGAGCATTCTCCCTGAGAACTGGCATCTATTACAGTGAATAGTGAATGTTGTTGAGTTTTGACCTGGCTAGTTTTGATAAATTTACGAGTCATTGTAATATGGTGACATACATCTAGAGGACCAAGTACTACAAGTGAAAAACAAAAATAGATCACACTATGACCTCTTAACCAAGTCTTAATGATAAGGCTCAGACATTTTACTTATATGAAAGATATCAAATAGTTGCACACTTTGATTAGCTTGAATAGCAATATTTGATAAGGCTTCTTTCCCAAGAGAAGGAGGCCACTATTAATAGAAAAAATTTAATCACTTATAAATTAAAATGCAGAACTGTTATACTGTCCTGTGATAAACCTACACATTCTATTTCTGTAATATTTGCTTCTACCTACATAAAGAACTAACACATAATTTGTCAGAGAAAGGAAGGGATAATTAATTTGGGGATAATTATAAATGTGAATAAAATGATACCACTTAGAAAGTCATTGTTCATAATTAGACCAGTTCTTCACACATTTCACATATATCTTGCTTTGTTCATATTGAAATGAAACCCCTTCCAATATTAACTCTATCAATAAACTTGAGCCAAAAGTGAGAGTTCAGTCCCAATCACCACTTGCCAGCTGGGTAACAGAACAGGTCGCAGAGAAGAGACATGTAGAATACATATGTTAGTAATAGTAACTATGGCACAGCACCTCTGTGAGGTGAGTCAGTTTACAGAAGCATTTAGGAGAATCCTTGCACAGTTACACTTCTGTGTATCCAACTACTTGTTATTCCCAATTTTCCCAGTTTTCCGGGCTCAGTGTCTGTGGAATTTAATTGAATGAGTATACAATATGTAAGACAATAACAAATCCAGAAGCTCTGCTCCAAAAGCCAGTACTTGCGAAGCAAGGAATTGCTCATACAGTCTTATTTGAAGGACTTGAGAATGCCATGTTCCTCTAATCAAGTCTTTCCTAGTGCATAGATCCCAGTTGGTGGCACTTTGACTAACTCATTAAGGCCCTTTGTAAAAGCACTTATTGAAATTCGGAAGGACGTTATGTTATATATTAAAATGCAGTCAGCCATGTAGAACTGGATGGGGAATTAATACCTACTGATAACTTCAGCTATAGCTTTGATATTTTTAGATTAGTTAACTAGTTTTAGAAACAGTATAGGGTTGGTTATATCAGAGAAAGAGCAAGTATGCCCACAGGAGCAAGCTGAAGGTCTCTACAATAAGTAGGGAGGAATAACTTGTTGACTTAACTTTTACAGAGGCTAGTAGCCCTCTCTATATCAAAATGCCATCGATAGTATTTTAAAACAAGAATTTTCAACTACAGGATACTTGCCGTCATGAACCTAGCATTTGAAGTCACTAAAAAAAAAAAAAAACCAATAATGTTCCATGTTATGACACTTTCATTATTCCACAAAATAAGTCTTTCTTCCTTAAAAAATATAATAAAAAGTGATCCCATGCTTCAAAGGAGAAGCCTGTCTCCATGTAACCCCCCTAACACGGAAGGTTTCATTTTTACTGTGAGCAGTAGTGAGACTGGATCTGTCAGGAACACAATTAGAGAGCCTGACACGGGGTGACCTAACCAGAGACTGCTTCTACATCACCTTGACCTGTTCCATTCGAAGGCACAGGGAGACCATGGGAAGCACAGGGGTGCAGTGAGAAGCAAATGATGCCATTTCAGCACATAGCAACTGAACTGCACAGTACTGCAGTGTTGCTTTGAGGTCCAGGATCAGGGTTAACAGGCTCAATGTGTGTTTTGTATGTCAGGGAACTAAGCTGGCTGGGTCCGAAGTAACCCATCTGATACCTCTACACAGATGAGCATTACATAAACGTGGGGCTGCGGATCATCATTCCTCTTCTTCCTTCCCAAGATCAGATCAGACAGGCAGGAGAGTCAGACAGATGGAAGTGAACATGCTGCCAGTCTTACTGATCCAAGCCAGCTTGGAGGACACAGATGGCTGGCTGACTTACATGAGACCCGAGATGGAGGGAGTGACAAAGTCATCTCCACCCAGCAAAGCAAAGGGAAGAGGGAGACAACACCCCAACATTTTCTTCATCACTGAGGAGTTAGAGATCCATTTCTTTTCATGGGGATGTCACTGTGGCCTGTGGTTTTTAGCTGAGATGAAGATTTGTTTCTTTAGGTGGCTTTAGAACATGAACGAGGATGCCCTTGGCTTGGGATGCCCTTGGCTTGTAGTAGGTGAGGATCGGAGTTGTTAGACGCCATCCAAACACAGTCTGCACCAAGCAGGGGTACAAGAAGATCCAGGAATGCATCACTACGGCGGTATCATAGGTAGGCATGAGAAGAAGACATATGAGAGGCTCCCATCTCTCCTTGGGGGTCTTAGGCTAGGTGTTAAGCACTGTTCAGAACTGTTGAGAATGTTACATCCATGATGGGATTTTAGTGCAGATAGCTTCAGTGGTTTCCCTCTTAGGTGATTTCAAGTTGGTCACTGGATTGACCACTGTGAAATCTTTCCTTTGTGCCTGGCCTGGTCACCTTGAGCAGTTGCTCTTTGGTCACTGAGTAATCTAACCACACCCTGCCACTCCAAGGCAACTCCATTCCCACTGCAAAGACCGAGCAACCATAGCTGCAGCTGAAGCCCATCAACAAGCAACAGGAGGCCTTGGTTGGTCCAGTCACCTCCAGAGAGTTTAGACTCTATTCCTGGGAAATATCACTTTGCCATGAACAACAACACAGCGACCTTTATGGCTGCCTGTCTTGAAGCTCTGCTCAGTCAGGCTAGCAAAGGAGCACGCAGCCCCTGGTGACAATGAAATGCCTGATTGGTGGGATAAGCAGCCACACAACTCACACCTGGGTCTTGAAGAGTGGAATTGGTCGTTGTGCACAAACCTTTGTCTAGTTGTGTCCCTGTCCAGGCGTCTCTCCTCCTGTGTGGTGGTGGGTACTCCTGGGTGGTCACATTCAGTTTAGTGAGGAAAGGTGCCTGCTTACAAAGCCTGCTGGCCCGGGTCCACTTCCAAAGTCACCCACGTAAACCAGACAGAAGCCCTGGTGCATGCACACACGTGTGCACACACACACACAAAATATTTGAAAATATATAGTACAATTAGATATAAAATTTCTGATGGAATATATATCTGATATTAATGAAGTAACCTATGTTGCTATGTTGCTAATCTTATTGTGAATATCATTATTATACAATGTATGCCAATATATTGTTCCTCAATTTGGGGAAAATTGAGATTTTTATATCTATTAAGTTGAAATCTGTGCTTTTCATAGAAGCATCCATGGGGTTTAGAAGGAAAAAAAGTTGAGTACTGCTGGATTAAGAAACAAAAAATAATATTTTACCAATAACCAGTCAATCTATTTCATTCTCTTTAATAGAATTTGGAGTTCAGTGATTGCTGAATTTTCAATTAAAATAAACTTCCTATGATTTGCTCACTCTTTGTCCCAAACTAGAAAGGAAATGAAATTTTTAACATCCTTTGAATATCTTTTCTAAATGAGCATTAAGGTTGTACAATCATCTGACATCCTGAATTAGCACCACCATTCTCAAAAGTGGTGGGAATAGAAACTGTAAAATGAATTACAGAACTCAACTGAGGTTACAGTTATGCAAATGTACATAGACCCAAAGCTCAAGACAGTTCTCTTCCCATTCTGCCTTTTCTGTGTGGTTCGTACATTCTGTCTCTTCTTTACTTCATGCTCTTTGAACCAAGTGTCCTCCAAGGAGATAGACTTGAACTGTATTTCAGAAGATGATCTTTGCTTTGTTCTTCATATATGATACTTTCAGCACACCTAGCAGTGAAAGAGGAGAGAGAAAAGAAAACAAAGAAAGAGAGGAGAGAGGGAAGGAGAAGAGAGAGAAGGAGTGAAGAAAGGAGGAGCAAAGGAGGGCTGGAAAGAGGAATGGATGGAGAGAGAAAGAAAAAGGAGAGAAGAAAGAAAAGTTGTCATGAATGTGGGTACAAAAAAAAACCTATCACATTAGATAGATTATTCCATGATAAAATCAATTATTTTGCCTCCTAAGAAAAAGAAAAAGATTCAGTACCATCTGTAACCTCCAAACATCAAGTTACAGTATTTCTGTTGCAGAAGGTCAGATAATGCTAACCAGGGCATCTACATAAAGCAATAAAGTTAGGACTAACTAGTAATAAAATTGAGAATAAATGATCCCTGATAGACTTTTAATAGCCTAGACAAACAGCTTTATATTTAGTTTATATTCATAATTTGTTAGTGATGTAATTCATTCTATTTGAAACATATGTATTTCCAAAGACTATAATTTGAATACGAAATAATGAAAACTAGTAAAATATAAAGGTTGAATCATCATTTTATTTTATTTTATTAAGTATTTTTATTTATTATTTTATTATTATTTTATTTATTATTTTATTTATTATTTTTATTCTTACCTGACTTAATTCTTTATCCAGGGTGGCAGGATGATATATAAAGGGAATGATGTATAAAGTGTTTGCATATCTGTTGTTTTAAAATTCCTACTGGACTATTGTACAGAGTCTACAGGAAAACTCAAACCAATCTCATACCCTATGATGCACCAGATTTTCAAAGGAATTAATAGTTATGTACTTTGCCAAGTTCTCAGAATCCTCAGCTATCCCAATTTATATAAAACACATACAAGTTACTGAGCCATCCATATCTATCTATAAGGTCAAATGATGCTATGAAGGAAAGCTTAGGATATATGAAAATGTTGGGAAATAATTGCAAAGAAAAATTGACACAATTTTCTTGTACTTCCAATCACATTAAACAAAGCCATGAAACAGACATTACGTCAGCATAGAAAACTTCCAAATACTTGACATGTAGACTCTCCCTCAAACCAAACTTCCTGTGAGATGTGGACTCCACTGGGAAATGCTGGGGAACACAGCTCTGCATCCCCCTCTCCCACTCCGAGACAAATTTCTTTGCATTTAGATTTCCTCAGCCACAAACTAATCAGGTTGAATTACTCCCCACTGTGATGCCTCCTCCCCAGGGTAGCTTCCTGCTGATACCCAAGTAGTCCAGAATCATGCAATTTTGTCAAACTCCAATAAATGCATAGGAGCTTTGTAGATCCTAATTCACTCACAAGATTTCAAGCACTGTAACTACCATATAAATGTCCATTCAACTTTGTAAAAGGACTGCATAATAAAGGCCCCTCCTTGTCTCAAAGATGTGACAAGGTGATGGCACTTGAATGTGGCTTTTTCTGACCATTAGTGATTGTAATAGAATATTACCTATACTTTTGTTTGTTCTAAGTGTGCATTATGTGGGTTTTATACCTGCAAACACATGTTAAATACTTAGTTGTATGTTTACATATTTAATGTATATTTGGAGCTTTATAAATATTGTTAGAGGAAAAGGAGAAAAGAACAGTTTTTGACTAGATGGCACAAAACATTTGTGATAATACCAAGAAAATGGATCAAAATATGGTATTGATCTCTGGAGAATTAAATATGTGGCTTCTCTATCCATTTTTGTAACTTAATTTCAAAAACTGTTTTTCATCTCAAATTGTTTAATCCTATCAGAAAAGCATCTTAAGATTATATCACCTAAAATAAACTTTAGGGTTTTATCTTTTCTTCTTTATTAATGGTACAAACTTATCCATTTGGTTAATATTAATGAATCAAAACCCCATTAATTATTTTCTGCAAAAACAGAAAAAGAAGCAACAACAACAACAAAAACATGATTAGAAGAAACTACATCTGAAAGTGATTTAAGATGTGAATGGAGCTTTTATTAAAACCAGTGACTCTAAAGTTTCATTAATGAACCCCAATTCAAGGCTATTAGCTTGAGTAATAAACGCTGTTACTGTGCAGAAAACTGAGGGTAATAGAGTATCAGAGCTTGAAAATGGGTTCCCACTGGCAGAAACTGAACAAGTTCAAAATGCCTCAAAGAGAAGGTTTGTAAAACATCAAGGAAACCATAAAAGGGGCTACGGAGATGGCTGGGCCGATAAAATACTCGCCTTGAAGCATGAGGACTTAAGTTGGATTCCCAGAACCCATGTTAAAAAGAGCCAGAAATGTGGCACATGCTTTCAATCCCTGTACTGGGGAGGCCCTGGGTTGGGTGGGCCAGCAAGTCTAATTCACTGGGAAATTCCAGGAGAGTGAAAGGCTATTTCTGAAAAGGAGAATGTAGACACCTGAGGTTGTCCTCTGGCCATCATGCATGCATACACACACACACACACACACACACACACACACACACACACACACACACACACAGGGCTGAAGAGATGGCTCAGAGGTTAAAGGCACTTGTTTGCAAACACTGCAGCCTGGGTTTGATTCTCCAGTATCTATGTAGTACCAGGTGCATAAAATGGTGGCAAGCGTAAGACCAGCAGAGCATTATGTGGTTGACAAGATGGTGAAACAAGCCTGCAGTCTATGCATTCAAAGATGCAGGATGATCCCCAAAGACATAAATCAATATGCATTCTATCTGTCCAAGAAACAGACAAAGGGGCTAAGCCAGAAAGCTCAGGAAGGCACACCAAAGAAGAGAAGCAGTTGGCAAATGGGCACACGCAAACATGGGTTAGTCACATCATGGGTAATCATATGAGTATCCCACTGCATGTTAACTCAAAATGACCAAAGTCCGGAACGATGACAATTCCAAATACAACAGGAAGTAATGAGACAGGAAGTGCTGTTCCTGTTGGTGGGGAGGCATGGTTACTGGTGGGGAGGCTACTCAGCAAGACAGTTTGACAGTTCCTTACAAAACTAAACATCCCTCTGATCCACAAATCACAATCCTTGTTGTCTAGCCAACTGAGTTGAAAGCACAAATGTAAGGTGCTCAGATGCTTATAGCAGTGCAATTATTACTGTGTTTATAGCTTATAATTGTCAAATTGCAAACCAATAGGATGTCTTTCAGTAGACAAATCAGAACCCTGTGCATATTCAGATGATGGGATATTATTCAGGACCTTAAAAAAAAGAGCTATGCCAGGGCTGTAATCCTAAATACTTGGGAGGATGAGAAAGGAAATTTCAAATTCAAGGCTAGCTTGGGATACAGAGTGAGTTCAAGGCCAGCCTGGGTGTAATGGTTAGGTTTGTTGTCAACTTGATCTTTCTAATTATCTTGGGTGGGTCTCTGAGGATGTTTATAGGAAGGTAGCCTCTCAGTAGGGGGTAGGATGTAAAGAAGTTCAAAGAAGCTAAAGCTAAAACATCCTTTCCTGTGTGAGCAGTGCAGGAAGGAAATTCCAGAGACTCAGGAAGCCATTAAGTCTGGGGAAGGGCTGCAAGACCCCACCCTAAGGCTATATAAAGGGGAAGAAATTCCTTGGCTCCCTGCCTGTTGGCTGCTGGTGCTTGTTCGTGACTTGCACTCACATCCTGTTCTACTACTCTTCCTGGACATCTGAACCCAGTTTCCTAGGCCTCCCATCATGGACTTGAAGAGCAGCCACTCCCCAGGGAGCCATCAGGCCCGCTGAGCTGGATTGGGACTGCTGAGGCCTCCAGCCACGTGAACTGAACAGCTACTGGTTTCTTCACCTGTGGGCCTGCAGACAGCTATTGTTGGACTGTCTGTAAGCTACCCCAATACATTACCTTTTATTATAATCCATTCTGTCAACTCTGTTTCCTTTAGAGAACCCTGACTAATACACTGGGCAACTCAGTAAGACCTTGTCTTCTTAAAAAATAAATGAATAAATAATTTTTTTAAAAAATCAGGTGTGGTGTAGCACGTATATAATCCGCATCCCTGGGAAGTGGAGGCAGAAGCATGAGAAAGATAGCTTGAGGCCAAGTCTCACTGCATTAGACCCCATTTCAATAAATCAATAAATAAGTTCTGGGGTTATAGCTTAGTGTTATGTGGCTGATTCCTCTATGTTAAACATAATCATTGCATTCTTTTTTTAAAATTCTCTCTCTCTCTCTCTCTCTCTCTCTCTCTCTCTCTCTCTCTCTGTGTGTGTGTGTGTGTGTGTGTGTGTGTGTGTGTGTGATTCACAGCACATGAGTGGAGGTCACAAGACAACTTTTGGGTCAGCCCTCCCTCACCCCCTCATAGCCTCCCCTCCCTCATCTCTGTTCTCTCTCTCCTCTCCCATTCTTGACTCCTGCACTTCTAGAAGCTTTCTTTATTGCTTCCTGGAAATTCTGTCTCTGCCTCCTCTTTTTGCTTTGGTTGCTAGGATTACAGAAGGCAGCACAGCTGTGGGCTTTCTTCATGGAGTCTGAGGATCAAACTCAGGTACTAAGGCTTGAGTGGTGAGCATTTTATCCACTGATATATATGAGCCATCTCCCCAGCCCCAATCACTGCATTCTTCAATAACATCAGATGTGATTATTCATACAAGATCCTCACAAGATGGAGCCAGCAATCATTCACATGAGACTCCTCACCTCCCTGAAGATATATGAGAGGAGACTTCTTCAGAGGAATGGTTGACCATAAGTAACCCCTCCCAAGTGCTTCTGCAGTGGGTTCATTAAATGGACTTGGATGGAATGGTTTCATTGGTCTGTCATTTTCTCTCTCTTTGGAGTAAATCAACGTAGTCTTCCCAGGAAAAGTCAGAATTAGAGTATTTACCTAATATACAGACCCTAGATTAAATCCCTAGTATTTAAAACAAAAGAAAAGGAAAGAAGGAAGGAAGGAAGGAAGGAGGGAGGGGAGGGAGGAAGGGAGTGAGGGACAGAGGGATGGAGGGAGGGAAGGAAATGAGGAAAGGAAAGAAGGAAGGAGGGAGGAAAGGAAGGAAAGAAGAAAAGAAGGAAGGAAAGGGAGAGAGGAAGGGAAGGAGAAAGGAAGAAAGGGAGGGGAAAAGAGAGGGAGAGAGACAGTGAGGCTAAATCAACTGCCAAGACATTAAAAGAAATAGAGCAAAACTTAATTCATATTATTAAGTGAAAGGAATCAATGTGAACAAAGCTAAATGCTATATGATTTCAAGTATCTGACATTTTAGAAAAGAAAAATTATAGAAGGAAAAAGATCTGTGGTGGCCAGGTGTCAGTGGGAAAAAGGAGTGAGGAGACAAATCACAGAGGATTGTCAGGACACTAAGTGGACACATATCAGCTTTTATTTTGCCAAACACGTAGAATGCACAAGAACAAACGTGAGCCCTAATGTAACTTGTAGATTTTGGTTGATAATGATGTACTGGATGTACTGATGAGAGTCAAATTTAAATTTACTGTAAAGCACCCCTGTGATGGCAGATGCTGACTACAGGGACAGCTGTTCATGTGTGAGGGCATCATGGGAATCTCAGTACTTTCCACTTAAATTTTCTGTGAACTGAAAATGCTTGAAAATATGTTTACTTATATAAAAGTCACCAAAACAGAAGGAAATCAGAGTTTCACAATATTGTGCTGCTGAAAAGGCTGACCCCCCAGACGAAGTCATTCCTTGAATTTAGTATTTGTAGCAGAATGACTTGAAATGAAGTGCATTGGTGGCGTGAATTTTTAACTGGTAAAAGGAAGGCATTGAGAATCCAATCTCACTGCTGGCAAAGGACTGAGAGACAGAAAAAGAAACTGAGACATCAGTGGCTTAACGGGGTTGGAATAACAACAACATCGAAGTCCTGAGCACCTTTAAGGTGCTCACTGAATTCTAGAGATTTCCAGTGTCTGAAACTAAAAAGTAATGTCACAGGAATTTCTTTACCAATTTAAATGTTTCTATTGTCCAAAGCCAGGTAGTCCCACTGAACAAAATAGATTTTTCAATTGAAACCTTTGGATGTATAGGTTGTCAGAAAAAGAACACACTAGAAGTAAACCGAGATTTTTCTAAAAGCAACCCAGCTTGAAAGTTAAGAAGAGTTGTCAATCCTCCTTCACGCTTGCCAACAGAATCGACTCGGCTGCTTCTCTCACAGAAGGTAACTTCATTTAGTGCAATTGCTATTTCTCATCAATCAATAATCATTGGCAGGAACTAATGATTATTAAGTAATGCAAGTTCAGAAGGAGATGCATTTACTGGCCTTAGCAGACAAGTACCTTGAAAGTAATAATTACTAGTACATAGGTGATAATGTAAGAAGACAGAAAAAATAGGCAGCAAGAAGGATGGAGGAAAAAAAATCAATAGAATTGATACACTTTAAAGGAAATTTCTTCTTGGTGGGGAAGGCATGGTGACAGGAATGTGAGACAGATCACTTCCCTTCCACAATCGGGGAGTAGAAAGAGGGTAGCTATACTCATGTCTTTATTCAGTCTAGAACCCTGGTCCACGGAATGAGACCACTAAAATTAAGGGTGGTCTCCCCTTCCTAATTAAATCACTCTGGAAACACCATCACAAATATTCTCAGAGGTTTATTTCCTAGATACTTCTAAGTATTAACTATCATATCACCTGACCATAGCAATCATAATAAATTAATAATTTGGGCCATAATGAAAAACTCAACAAGTTCTAAAATATTTAAATAATTCAAACTTTATTCTATCATATTTTTTCAAAAATTATCAATAAATAAAAGTCAGTAGAAAAAAATATATATATATGAACCAACAGCATATAAAGACTGTATCAGGAAGATGACTGAGTGGGTAAGAACAGTTCCTGGATAATCATAAGGACCTGAGTTCTATCCTCAATACCCAAGTAAAAAGACAGTCATGTAACCCCATGCAGAAGAGAAATCAAAATTAAAATTGTAATAAAATAATTTTTCTAAGCAGGAAATAATTCAGTGAATGGAATATGGAACTTTTGCATATTGCCAAAAAATGATAAATTCATATGAAATATTTTTCATTTAAAATATATATAAGCTGTACTCAGACTGATGTCATGAGAATGTGGAACACACAGCTTTATGGAAGAGATCAATGAGTCAAGAAGTGATCACTTGTGCAATAGAGGCATCAAAACCTAGGTGGGTAATCAACAGCTTTCAAATTGGCCAAGAAATCCACTCAGTGGCAATGAACCATTATCTGGGGCAAAACCCTATGGAAACCGAAAACATGGGCTCCAAGGGGAACTTCCCACTACCAGAGAGCTACAGAGAGTCTGCACCCAGTAGAATCTTGCAAAATTAGCAATGTGTGTTTCCTTTAACCTATACTGGTCTCACTCTTCAATGGAGAATCTGTATTTTTCAGAAGGCAGTGAGAGATCTGTGGTCAATCCAACTCCACCAACAAACCTCAGAATGATGGCTGACATCCTATTGTGTAGGCCCAAGTGGAGCTTTTGAGACACTGTCATGATAAACATGAGACCTATCACCACAGCAAGTCAGATAACCCAGGATAGGTCAAAGAGACAGACACCATTGATATCCAACACAACCCAAAGCAGTAGTCCAGAGACACTTAAGATCTCAACAATAAAACAGACTTTAAAACTCATCCACCATGTCTCAGGGAACTGAGCAGAAGAGGAGTTGGAAAGAATGTAAGAGCCATGGTTGGGGAGAATATCCAGAGACATGCCCCCCCTCAGCAACAACACACAAAGAGAGGGGAAACTGGATGTCTGCTGTGCTATTTATAACCCCCTACCCCAGGGACTGATCCAGTATGCCCATGAGGAGGGTCCCCAGTGTGTTGGGGACAGGGAGAAGTGTAATGAGGCTATCATCACAAGATTTGCTCACACAATGTATGTAATTATGGATAATAAAGACAAATAAAAATATATAAGCTATAAGATATTTTTATTTTTATGCATATTTTGGGGCCCTATCATTTCTCTCCTAGTTTACAATAAGCTAATTTGTACAGTGTTCATCAATATACTGTGTTATTACTCCTAATAACCCCAGCATGGAAAAATGAATCCATCATCAGTATAACATGGATAAATATATTGTGCTATAATTATGTTGCAGAGTAGTAAAGGACAAAAAGTAATTAGCATAGTATAAATATATGCAGGATGGATGAACCATACATATAAAATATTAAGAAAAAAGAGCACATGCTGTAGGAGTCCATCCATACAACCTTCAAAACCAGGCAAACTGACTACATCAGCAGCAGACCTCAAGGTCCATTGACTAAAAGGAGGATGGATGAGGCTTCCAGGATGCAGGATGAACTGGACTCCTGTGTAATGGATGCATCCATTTTGGGGAAGTTCTTTGTGTTCGACACTTATTACTCCTACTTTCTGTATTATGTATATTTTTATTAAAATGTTTATATAAAAATAGAAAATAAAGTGCTGAAGAGATGGTTCAGTGGTTTAAGGCTATTACTTCCAAAGCTTGGATTCAATTCCCCAGTACCCACATAAATCCAGATGTATGAAGTGGCACCTGCATCTGGAGTTTTTTTGTGGTGGCAAGAAGCCCAATCATACTAATTCTCTTCCCCCTTTCTCTCTCTCTCTCTCTCTCTCTCTCTCTCTCTCTCTCTCTCTCTCTCTCTCTCTCTCTCTGCAAATGAAATTTTTAAAAACAAAATAAAGACTGCCAGTTTTTTCCTTAAGATATCTCTAAATTCTTTTAATACTCCTTAAGAGATTAGTACAGAGTTCTTTTATTTTTATCTTAGCTCTCTCTCTCTCTCTCTTCTTGCCAAAGTCCACTGTACCAAAGCACAGCCTCACTCCATGCATAGAACTTAATTCCATCAACATCTATTCCCAACTATTCCTTCCAGATGAGTCTCAATTTGTCATTGTACATTAAGAACACCATGATGCTGTACTGTGCTGAACCCCCTCCAACCATCCATCCATTGTGTCAGACTATTACTTAGTCTGCTCATGTTTGAGTCTTAAATGCACCCAGTATGCAAGTTCTTTCTCAATGGCATGTACAAAACAAGGAATGTTGCTGAACAGTCCTCACTTGAGAATTTTTCCCAAATAGCTTATGAATTAGACACTTCTCTGCCAAAATCTCAAAAACCCTTGACCTATCTCAACCTACAAATGCATCTGTTCCAAATTTGTAAGTTTCAAGATACAAAAATAAAGTGGAAAATCCATTTTTATGGACAAGCAAGGAATAAATGAATGAAGAGAACTGTAAAACCAGTCTTAAATTTCAGGCCAAGCATAGGTTAGGCCAGCTTAAATAACTGCAGAATGGATGGCTTTTTCAAAGGTATCCCCCTGGTCAATAATTCTATTGTATTCTGAATAGACCTTGAGTCATCAAGTCATGAGTGACAGTACAAAAGGGAAACTTGCTATGAATGTCCCTTTTCTTGGCATTTAAGCCATTTCTTTTCACATATGCTGTCATTTCCCCCTATGTTCTTCATCTGGTAAACAGGCCATACGTTCTTCTTATGGCTAGCATATTGAAGGACAGGGAGATGGCTCAGGTAAAACAACCTGTTGTCCAAGCATGAGGACCTGAGTTCCATCCCCAGCTCCCATGTAAGGACAAAGGATCATCACTGAATTTTCCTGGTTAGCCAATCTAGCTGAAAAACTCTGAAGTTCAAGTTCAATGAGAGACTCTGTCTCAAAGATACAAGGCAGGAAAGTAACAGAGAAGGACAACTGGTTCCTCCTCTCACACCCATGTACAGGAGGTACATAAATTTGCACACACACACACACACACACACACACACACACACACACACACACACACAGACATGCATATAGCGCGCACACACATTTGGAATAATAAATTTTAATAGGGCATTTTATTGAATTACAAATAGTGATCAAAAAAGCACACAGGGGAACTGGAGAGAGTGCTTGCTTGCAAATCCTGACAGCCAGAGTTTAATTCTCCAATACTCACATAAAGCCAGATGTACAAAGTAGGGCATGCTTCTGGAGTTCATTTGCAGTGGCAGGAGGCCCTGCCTCTTTCTTTCTCTCTTCCTCTCTCTCTAATAAAAAAAAATTAAAAAAGAACAAAGGACTTTTGAAAAGTGCTCACATTTTCTTCCCTGTATCTTTCTTTTATAGATCTGCAAATATTTCATCATTCTTGTTTATTAAGGACACTGGATTGCTTTTATCTATACACTTTTTCCCTTCAGCTCTAGCTTTGGGATGCTAGGTTAATTTCACTAGTAACAGAAAATACCAAATCTCAGAAGCTTAAAAAAAGTTTTATTCCTTGATTAACTAGGCTTTGGAATTGGACAAAGGTTCAAGCGATCTATACTCTACCAATGATTCAATAGTGCACCTCCATATATCCATCCACATGTGCCTCCATGACCACGGGCCATGGTGAAAGACCAACAAATCTCCCAACTGTAGTAGTCTTCCTACAGGCTGGTGTCCCTTCTGCTTGGTTTTCATTCACAATTTAAATCAATAGCCATGTGTAATCTCTATAGGGCAAAGTGCTAAGTGTCATGTGACCCTCACAATCCTGTCCTTATCAGAGGACAAAAAAGGACCACTGAGTAAATGAAGAACATATTGAATTAATTGAGGCTTTAAACCAATTGCTCAAGCTATATCAACTCTTAACTTTAAAAGATTTGAAGGAAACAAAAATAATTATGCATAAAGTGAATACTAAATAAGGAAGGAAAAACAGCATCTTCTTGATTAATTAAGCAACCTGGCATTGTATTACAGAATGCTGAGGCTATGGAGGTCTGTGACTGTGGTAGTTTTGAGTAAATGTCCCCCAATAGAATTTATTATAATTGTGAATTGTCTTCAGCCTCCTGGCTGGAGGAAGTGTCACTTTGGCCTGGCTTCCTGGGGTCTAGCCCTGAGGTATTTCAAATTGGATGCAAAATGCTAGGCATAGATATGCAAAAGAAAAGCCGGAACCCCAGTCTGGCAGTTCTGTATTTTTATGAGTTACAGTGTGCTTGCTTGCTTGAGGTGCTGGTGGTGGGTTTTTCTCTCTCTGCATGCTTCTATAAAAGGGAGCCAGCCTTTTTCCTTAACTTCCCCTAGGTTTGTTACTTCAATAAATGCTTTCCTTCCCAAAATTGTGCCTGGTTTGGAGATTCATCCCAGCAACGTGTGACTGACTACAACAGTGACCAACCTCAGATCAGAGAAAGAAGTCACTTAACAGGTTGCTAATATCAGATACAAATAGAAGAATGTGAGGCATTTCCTTTTGATAGATTGATTTATTGTTGGTTCCAATTCCAACCCCCTCCTGCATCCATACCTATGGGCCTCATCATGGTAGAATGTACTTCTCTAGGCCTTGACTCTACTTTGACCTTGACCTTGAAATTTGCTTTGGCTAATTGTATGGGTGTGAAAGTGCAACTTTCAGAGCCAGACTTCCATGTCCTGTGTTTCCATTTGCTCCCTCTCACTTCTATCGTTCTTGAGAGAAAAACCTACCCCAGATGGTGCTTTAGCCCTAGAACAACACCAAACACCTGCATTATATTGACCTGTACAGGAGGAGGATAAGCGAAGCTGAGCTCAGCCTACACCACAGCAAAATCAGCCAGCCTTCAGAGAAGCAAGAACAGTTGGTTATAAATGTTTGTTGTTTTAAGCCACAGAATTTCTGGTCGATTTGTTACGCAGCAAGACTTCAGCAATCTATGGTCCATGGGCCAGACACAGACCATTTGTAAACTATAGTGATGGAAAAAAAAAAAACCTCAATAAAGGCCAAGAGGAAAATATATAGGAGACTGTCACATGAAGAGAAGTAAAAAGATAAGTGTGCCTGAGGATTTGGGATGAAAAATGAGATTACAGAAATGTAATATGACTATTCCTGAGCAACCAATATATTTAAACTAATGGGAACTGTTCTAGACTATGACAACACATGAAAATTTTCAAAAGGTATGAAATATGACTTTGAAAAACATTTAAAATCTCATCTTATGTTTTAATGAAAAGGGAATTTTAATTAATAATATACACAAATGATTCCTAATAAGCACCCTATATAGCTATAGCTTAAACATGTTTTATTACAAAATTTTATATTAGAATTAAAAGGCTGTCTCAGTTTTAAATAAGGTAGCCTTTGGAAAAACGAAAGAAAGCATTATCTTAACAGTCAAACCCCAGATCTCAGTAACAACAAAACATGTAGAAATGGAAATGATGCAGGATTTTGGGGTTCATGGGGCTCCCCAGAATTTATGGACCCCAAGTATTTGGTTATTTCCTAATATTTAATGAAGAATCATAAAAACAGATTTAAGAAGAACAAATTATGAACTGTTGAGTTTATTTGGGAGAAAAAACAAATTGTGGAATCTATTTAAAGGGAATTGAGATCTGGGAATGAAGGCCAGAACACCCTTTAATGTGAAAAACATACTCAAGAGAGACTCAACAGTTTTAGAGAAAAACTGGAGTAAAAAGATAGCTAAAAGAAACTGAGGCTTATTTACAGAGAAATCAGAAAACATTTAAAGAGAAGTCAGAATGGAGCCCTGGGCGTGTGGCATCTATGGGAAAAACAGGCTTCCAAGGGAGGAAAGATCAGAGAGAGCTGCAAACACAAAAGGTGAAATCTGGGAGCCAGTGTAAGGAGACTTAGAAGAGATGCACAGGACATTCGCAGTGGGCTTCCCTGTGGAGGGAAGTCAGAGAATAAACTGAGACAGCTTAAAAGAAAGGAACACACAGGGCATGGCTGCGGTTTACCTGGAGGGAAGCTAGGGAGAAATCAGTGGTGCCACAGAGAGGAGTGGAGAAGAGGACTAAGAGAAGGGGGTCCCAGCTCCCTCCTCTCTCTTTCCCCCTTCCAGGTAGGCTGGAGGGGGTGTGAGGACCAAGAAACTCAGGGGAGGAGTTCAGGCCACACAGGACAAAAGCTGGAAGCAAGGGAGCAAGGGCCCCAGGAAGTGAAGAGAGCCCCAAGAAGGCTAGAGGGCATGGCCACCACCTTTATTGTGTTTGATTTGGGTAAGCAGGGGACAGTCTGATTGGTTAATAAATCTGGAGGATGGATCCCAGGGTCCGCCCACATCTGGGTGGGCTGGGGTCATTGTGGACAGCAGGGGCGCAGTAGATCAGTCTGGGTCAGAGTTCCAGTTCTGCCAGGAGTTTTCATTCTGGTGAAATGATGAAATGGCATGTGGCTAGTATGTGGAGTGACAGCTCCTGGTTCGCTCTGGGCCTCAGTCCCTGACTGAACTGCCTAAATAAGCTAGCTTCCTCCTATTCTCCTTCAGAAATAGATGCTTCAAATATAATTGAGAAAGAAAACTTCAAAAAGACTCAAAATGTTTAAGAAAGCTAATTTGAAATAACTCGTGCAAAGGAGCTATTGCAGTCAGCCCTCTCGTTGCTGTGGCAAAAAATGGCAAGGGGAATCCGACTATAACCCATAAGCCTCCCCAACAACACACCTCCAACAAGGTTCCAATTCCAAAACTGCCATCAGCTGGGAATCAAGCATTCAGAACATGTTAAGTTTATGGGGGGACACCTGGATCAAACCACCACAGAAAGCATGTCAACATTCTCTGGGCCCTGGTTTAGATGGGTTGGAAGGATTCTGAGATTTGCCCAAATTCTCATCATTTTTGTAAATAGGAAAGGGTAAAACAAATAAGAAAAAAATGAAGAAAAAAGTCTTCAGAGTCCACAGCAGGAGGAAGATTCAACAGCCCATGACTTTTTCAGAGTGCCACCAACTGTCATTAAGTGAATCCGTGAAGAGACACTGACCCAGGGATTCTCAACCAGCACCTGCATCAGAACACTTGAATGAAAGGTGTCCGAACTCAGAGCTGCCTGCCTTGGGTGATCTAGTTGTAACTGGATTCTGGTACTTTTAAGATCTCTATGAGGCCGGAAAGAGTGCCCATGGCCAGTGCCCATGGCTCCTGCAGCCTGCTCAAAGTACACCTCAGTCAGTTACTTCAGAATGACTTATGGCACCAACTTTCCAGATCCAGGGATGTTCTCAGCATAATAGCTTCTAACCATTAGGTCTGGAAGTTCATATGGTCTAATTCCAATGCTTCTGGTTCATTCTGACTCTGATAACGTAAGTATGCAGGAATTATCTTTATAAAACATACAAAATCCTACAGTGGTGTTTTAAAAAATTGACAGTGAGTGCTTAAGTGGATTGTGTAACAAACAGTGGCAAACAGTACCAGTCAGCCCCCTCCCCAAGAATCTATAGAGATAATTCCACAAAAACTACTTTCCAATGATACCAGGCAAAATACATTTTTATGTTCTGTGCCATGCTGTGGAAGAGACTGAAAGCTGTGCCATGTGATTCTTTACAGCAGAACATCATAGGTTCAGCTTCTGAAAAATAATATGCTTTAAATATAAATGAAATAATCTTGAAAGCAAATTCATAAATGGTTTAGAAAACCCATACAGAAAAAAATATTGAATAACATCTCCAGGTATTAGAACTAAATGAATGGCCTATAAAAAGTCATGAGACTAGTTGTGTGTGTGTGTGTGTGTGTGTGTGTGTGAGAGAGAGAGAGAGAGAGAGAGAGAGAGAGAGAGAGAGAGAGAGAGAGAGAGAGAGAGAGAGAGAGAGAGAGAGAGAGAAAGAGTCTTTCAATCTGGGAGAAAATTAAGGAAATAAACTGGTGATATCTTAAGAACTATCTTACTACTTCGTTGCACAGATGGCATTACAAACTTCCATTTGGAGGTATTTTTTAGTAATAAAGTGAAAAGTGCCTGCAACCATAGATGATCTTTTAACTGCTAATGTCTTGTGTTTTTGTCCTGTGAGACAGGGTCGTGCTATATAGTCAAGCTGGCCTAGAACTCTCCATCTTCCTCCCTCAGCCTACCAACTGCTTGGTTTCTGGACAAGTACTAGCACCTTAGTGTCCTCAGAGTTAAGTATTTCGTGTCACCAATAAAACAGCAGCCATCAAATCAGTGCCAGCCTCACAGGAGAGTGAGTAGCTTTGGCACAGGGAAATGCTCAGCTGTTTAGGATGGTGCTCTGCAGGTTTCTGCTGCAAGGCAATCTGACTACAACTCTCTTCCAGTCATCCAACTCAAGGGGGATCTGGGAGCCTCCTTGTGTCACAGCTGGGCAGACCATGGAACCCAACCGCAATGGGAACATTCAGTGAGGGGTAGGGGTGGGCAGGCCAATGCCTATGTCGAGTCAACAGACTGGCTGGAGGAGGGAGGGAGTGGATAGGGAGGGGACAAAATGTTCACAGATGCTTTTCAATGCCAGAAATGTAGGAGGGCCTTCGCTATTAAACACAGGCTTTGATTTCCTATTTCCATAACTTGTGATTGGTAAGCCACTTCTACATTTATCTTAATGAGGACACACCCTGCTCTGAAATTTCATGGGCCATTTTCCTGCCTATGAAACAACAGAAATATTCTGTGTCTCATTCCCTTTCTATGTTGACCTTGGGAAAGTCTAGCAACAGAATAATGCCAGTTACACATTAACCTACGTGTCTGAGGAGATGTGGGGGAATAGGTGGTCAGGCATTATTAACGCTGAGGAATTTTTCACCTGTAATATTTGCTTCACCACTATCTAGTGACTTTTATTTGTACCTTGTAAAGTAACAAATACATATGATGGAAATATACTGTGGGGGGGGGAGGGGAGATTTTTTTAATGTCAAACTATTGGCTTTGACAATGCATCTGAAACCAGTTCTTTCCTGAGTGAATAAAAAATTAGTGGAACATGATTCATTAAGGACATCAGATATTCAAATGAATAAAAGACAGAGCCAAGTGGGCATCATTATCGTTTTCTTTGGTCATCACCTGCATGCTGCAGTGGGCAGAGGAATTTGGCATGTGTCCTTTCTGCAGCACACTGCTCGGGGCACTGGCTTGGGAATAACAGATTCATGCCTCTCCGTAATGATATATGATTAGTGCTGTTAAAGTAATTGAACTCTTCATTCTAGACAATCCTTTGCAGTGTCAGCAAGAAGCTGGAACAAACTGTGTCATTTAACAGTTAGGCTGTGAGTGAGAAAAACCTCTGGTCCCTGCACAATTAACTTGCTAATAATTTTGAGGTTCTCAAGATTCAAAGAGAATTAATATAACCAAGCATGTAAATGTGCACGGGAGATATAAAGCAAGCACAGTCCATGAGAGGGCTGGGAAGTATTTTTACAAATTAACAATGGTTCTGAATGTAATAAGAGACAGGTGTCAGGATAGCTGCCATGAGAGGAGCAGCCGAGGATGTAAGCACACAGCTGCTGCGGGCATCAGTTGTATGTGACAAGAGGACTTGAGGCCATGGGAATGCCACTAAGCAAAGTCATATTGCAAGGAGCTCATATGCACCCTGGAGAGGGAAGCGATAATGGCATTGACACCTAGGTCACATACTTTAACTCAAAATATTGACCATGGTTTTATGGCCTCAACCTTTTCACAAGTTGTTCCTCTTATTTGTGAAATTTCTCCGTTTTATCCAATTAATATGTAAACTATCTCAATAATTTTCAGAAAGTCAATACTATTGCATTAAATTTATAGTGATCACATTTTGAAAGTACTACGTGGGTCTCCTTGGTGTTTATTAGCACTAAATACCCTTTTATTTAGGGAGTTTAACTCATCAAAATTAATGCTATTGTATGGGGCCAGAGAGATACCTCAGAGGTGAAGAGTACCTCCTGCATAAATCTGAGGGCCTACAGGGGACTGAGATCACCTGAGTTCAATTCCCCAGCACTCATGTAAAGAGTAGGGGTGGCCATACACATCAGTAAGCCCTGTGGGGAGCAGAGACCAGAGAATCACTGGGACTCATGAGAACTACAGGATCCAGAATCAGTGAGACTCCGTCTCAAGGAAGCATGATGATTAAGCCATGAGGGAAGACACCTGATATTCTCCTCTGGCCTCCACATGAGAGCTCAGGGGTCATGTGCATCATTATACACACAGGAGCCACACACTTGTGCAAACACCTCTTCACACACCACACTAACCACACACACAGGCGTATACGTCACACAACACCCCCCACATACACACACATGAAAAAAAAATGGGTACTGTACTAAGCATGGAGCAATAAATTGCATTTTAAAATCTGCAAAATTGAATCACGTTTTTTTGGGGTCAAGCCTGGACCACATTTGGTTCAATCTTGGACTTATAATGACTTTTATTCTGTTGGGGATTTTTTTGAAAAAAAAAAACAAAGATATAATTTCATAATCTTTCATTTTTAATCTTTTACAAACAAAAGGATATCTAATGCCCTCTTTTATGGCATAGAACATACAGCAAGAGGGAAAGGAATCAGAAAAGGAAAATAGATGCCAGGATCTTATTTACAGCTTTTTTAAAACTATGCTTTCTGTGGTGAGACTGGGATTATTGTAGTAAATTTTCTGTTCATGCTATTTTAGTTTAGTAGAATATAGAATTTCTTTTAAGTGTCTAGTAAATACTATCCCATGCAAATTGCATTCATATGGTAAGTAAATGGTAATTCTATGAAAAACACAAGTTTAAGATTAAGATATCAATACATTTATATATTTGAGCTGATAACTTGTTTTGAGACCACAAACACCATTCTTATGTGTTTAAAAGCATTCCTATGCATGTTCATGTTTGATGGTTGATTTAATAAGATATCATAATACCATTAACACAAAGTATTAACCTTTTTTTAATGATTAGAACTATGCTTCTGCCTGGATAGACTTAAGTGAACTGTGCCTCTCCTAATTTGGTAGAGTAAAACTTCTTTGTTTTATTATGAGGGGTTCTTTTTCATTATTTTTAGATAGGGTCTATCTGGTTTTGGGTTTTTGTTTGTTTGTTTGTTTGTTTTTCCCCCTTGGAAATGGTCTCACCATATCTTACTATAAGAACTCATGATCTTGAACTCCGTATAGAGCCTAGACTGACCTCAAACCTGTGACAATCCTTCAACGTTGCATGCTAGGATTACAAGCACACAGCCTCACCTGCATTTGAAAACTTAAGAATGTTTTATTCTTCATAGTTTATTCTGGCTTGCTTTTGCTTGTATGTTTTTGTGTTGTTGCTGGGATGAGGTTGCTGAGTAATTAAGCTTTTTCTAGTCTGCAATTATCATTGGCCCATTGAATTTGGATCCAAGAGGCTTAGTGGACATTCTCTGGCTGGTTGCCTAATCAGATTCATTGAATAATCAGAGAGCACAGTGTGAAATGATGGGTTTTGACACCATTGAACTCTTCTTTTAAGGTAGAGGGGGGAAGCATTATGTTAACCATCAAAGTTTTAGTTGAACTTTTAAAAATAAAAACTAAACACTGCCCCATTTCTTCAAGAGCAGTAGCATGACACTTGAAGAATCTTAAACGTTAATAAAACTCTACTTCTGAAAGAGCAAACGGAACAAGTTTTCAGCATCTTATTGTTGCTGAAATAGAGGATTGTCGAGGGTATGTCTTCAGAGCAACAGTCTTAGTGCATGATAGTAAAACTGGTCCTGGCATACATAATAACACACTGAACCTTCTGGCTATTCCATTATCTCTGCCATTGTAATTATAAAGCAAGAGTCTCTGTATCTTTTGTTTTCCATGAAAGCAACTGACAATTGAGCTGAAATTCCTGAATGAATTTCTAGGTATATAAAAATGTATGGGAGTAACTAAAAGGAGATTATTATTATTATTATTATTATTATTATTATTATTATTACTTGGATTCTGTAATTTTGGCAAGTCTGAGAGTGGGTAATAAAACCAAATTCTCAAAGCTGGAAAATTCAGTTTTGGCATATGAACTATGTGAACAGGACCAGGGTGAGCCATTATGAAATGCTTATAGTTTTTTCAGACTAGATGCTTCATCGCCTTACTTTATTCTACTGTGTTAGCCATTTATTTACTAACCTTCCTTCTATTGCTTTCTGCCCATAGAGATTCTAAAAATTCCCCAAGGCCATATCAATCTACTGTTATTTGTTTTGTTTTGTTCCCCCCCATACACTCATAATTCTATGCCCTTTAGTAGTCCCACATCTTGCCGTCTTTTAAAGGGCTGAGAGTTAAGTTTTTGAATAATCCTATGAACACTAATGAAATCCATTCTGGGGAATATAAGTGTCCATGATAATGCATAGAAACTTCCCCCTAAAAGTGGGAAAAGCAGAATATAAGAGGAACAGAACAAAATACAAAGCAAAGAAGCTTCCAAAATGTAGCAGCAAACTGACAATGAAGATGAAGCAGTTGCTCATGTCCTTCAATGAATAAATTCTACTAAAGACCCAGACAGCGTCAGGAGCCACCGGGGAGCCACAAGCACCATAGCTTTCTGACCTGCTGCAGTTTTTCCCTAGCAGAAAGCACAGTGAAGCTAAGCAGGGATTGTTCTTGGGAAAAGGATTAGGGATTGACCAGAAATGCAGGAGTTAACCCAGAGTTTTGGGAAGAAATGACCTGTTCTCTGATATATAGAAGATATCTAGAATAAAAAGAACCACTCAAAAAGGGGCAAGACATGCATTCCAAGCAGAGTAGACATGTGCCAAGCTCCCAAGGTGAGAGGAAGCTTAGCATGTCCAAGTCAAAGGAAATAAAAGATGGTGAGGCTGAAGGAGTGAGTGGGAAGGGTTTGGGCAGAAGATGAAGTTGGAGAAAGAGGCAGTGGCAAGCTAATGCGGAGCCTTGGAAACCCAGGTAAGGATTTTATTCCAAGTGTAATGGGAGGATCCCAAGCTCTTGCAGAGGTCATGATCTAAGTTAACTTTTAATGAAAGAAGAATAATGCCTCCCTGTTTATCAGTTTTTAGGGAGAAAGACAGGAATGAAAAGGCTAGCACAAAGAGCAGGTACTCTGATAGGAGGTGCAACAACTTTGCTTTGAGCAAAGGAGGTGAAGGTAGTAAAGAGCCAGGCTCCCTGACTGCACAGCATTTGCTGAAGAATTGGGTGGTAGAAATGACAGTGAGAAAAATATTCAAGGCTTGATGCTGGCGACATAACTCAGTGGTTAAAGGCACTAGCTCTGCAAGCCTGCAGATGGGAATTTGAGAAACCTCAGAACTCACATAAAACTAATCCAAATATACCTACAGCATTGGAAGTAAAGTTGGGTGAATCCTGAAGTTACTGGAACAGCAAGTCTGGCCTTCCCAGCAGCAAACAACAGAGAGACCTTGGGTCAAGCAATAGAGGCATGGATCAAGAGCCTGGGGTTGTCCTGGGACTTCCATACACATAACAAGGCAGGTATGTGTTTATATACATGCAAACATATCAGAGAGAGAGAGAGAGAGAGAGAGAGAGAGAGAGAGAGAGAGAGAGAGAATATCAGGGCTGCCAGGTTTTTTGCTTGGTTTCTAAGGCATTCACTATATGATAGCAATGCCTTTCCAGAGTTGGGGAGCCTAACAAAAACAAAGAGCCTGGCATGGTAGTGCCCTCCTTTAATCCCAGCACTGGGAAGGCAAAGGTAGGAGAACCGCTGTAAGTTCAAGATCACCCAAAGACTATAGTGAATTCTTGGTCAACCTGGGCTAGAGAGAGACCTTACCTCAAAAAAAAATGAAAAATGAAAAAAAAAGCAAGCAAGCAAGAAAAAGAAGGATGCCCAAATTTGAGTGTCAAGTTTTAGATATGTTCAGGAAGGGATGCTTGTTAGATGTCCAAGTGAACATGTCTGTACCCGTGGGCCTGGAGATCAGGGAAGATGTACTGGCTGAGGTATGAAGTTGGAAATTGCTTTACAATATAATATTGAAAGCAATAAAAATGTATGAAATCATCAAGAGAGAGAACAAGAGAGATCAGGATCCAAGCACTGCTTGCTAATCATCAGAAATGCCATGACCTTTGCTAGGTTGTTTTGTTTCTGCCTGAGGCAAGGCCTCTCTAGACTTCCAGCTAGTGTTCATACATAAAACAGAATATGATCTTCACACCATCTTCCAGTGCTAACTGCTGGGAGCATGTAGTCAAAAATTAACATCAGATATGAATAATAGAAATTTCTACCTTAATAATGCCAAGATAACTTTAATCAAGACATGTTATGCTCTAAATCTATCATACTCTAAAACTGAAGTCTAGTCTGAAACCTGGGTACAGGGAATCATTTTCTCTGTATAAACATTCATGCAAACCTCTCATATGAAAGTCCGAAAATTCTTGCTTGCAGTTGGCTAAAATTACAAATGAAACATTGGTCTCTTAATCCACAAGTCATGTGTATAATCATTCCCACTTCTCTGTATGATTTTTCCTGCTTTGGTCAATATCTCAGCAATGGATCCAAAATTATTCTGATATAGTTAAAATGACTGAGTCTTAAGATATGGCCTCTTTCGACAAAATATTCTTTGCAACAAAACTTTGGAAAACTGTAGTATTGAAAACATTAAGGTTGAAATTAAATCTTTCAATGTTAGATTATTAGATGAGTGTGTTAAGAAAATATTCACAAGAAAGGAGTGGGGGGTTTCTTTTAATTTGGTAGCATTAAAATTTTCTATGAAAAACACATTTTGGAAGCAGATATAGCTAAACACCCATTTTAGATGTCATTACCCAGTCATCGTTGTTATAAAATTTGGGACTCGGATTCAAACTGATATTTATATATGAGTAAAAGGTAAAAACCAAGTGTCAAGATTTTCTCAACTAAAAAGTTTTTCTTAAAAAAACACTGAAAATTATGTCATTCATAATAAAAATCGTATTGCTTAGTATTTGTTCTATATTTACTTTTCTCACCCAAAATAACTTGAAATGATTTTAGCCTTCAGGGTCCTTCCTCTAAGGAAGAACAAAAGCACACACCCTAGAGAGTGCCAGACTTGAAAGTCTAGAAGTCTTCGATGCACACAATAAAGCTATTGGCCAGGGTAAAATTTAACTGACCCATTCAAGACTAAAAGCGATCTTCAATAGAAATATTTCCCTTGCTCATGGAGGGAAAGCTCTACATTGAACTGATTTGGCTTTCGCTGGGGAAGCATAAGCCAAAACAAAAACAGCAGAAAGAATCTATGAAACCTGTAGTTAAATAGACTTGTCAAAGTGCATTTCACTACTTCAAATGATACTATAGATGAGGGGGTTGTTTTTAGGGAATAAAACAGATCAGATGACAAAATGCATTGTTTATAAAAACCAATGTTTTTTCTCTCTCCTCTTGTGTCCATGTCAGATTATCTCAACTGGCACTGGACAGGATTTAAACTTCTCATATATAATATTAAAATGCAAAGTTTCTATATAGAAGAGAATCAAATCAAAGCACAAAATAAAATTAGATAGTACCAATAGATATCAATACCAATAGATACATGGTTTGCTCTAATGCATTTATCAACTATCTCTAGCCTCCCTTCAGGACTTAAAATCCACTAGTAAGTATTTTTCTGAAAATATGTGATACTAAATTTGGTGTGAACATGTTGTGATGGTTAAATTTTGTAGTCAATTTAACCTGTTTAGCAACCCACAGTAATCTTGGGTGGGTCTCTGAGGTTGTTTACAGGAAGGATTAACTATAGTAGGAGGTCCCTCCTCCAGAGTGAGCCCTTTCTCCAGAGTGGGTGGCCTTCTCAGTAGAGGGCAGGATATAAGGAAGTTAAAGGGGAAATAAATCTCTTTTCCTTCCTCCTGCCAAGTTGCTGGTGTGTTTGTATGTGTGTGTGTGTGTGTGTGTGTGTGTGTGTGTGTGTGTGTGTGTGTGTGTGTTGCTGGTGATGGTCTTTTTCTCTCTCTGCTTGGACCTGTCAATGGGGCCAACCTCTTTCGCCATTATGGAACTCCTCCTGGATCTGTAACTTCAATAAATCCCTTTCTCCCATAACTGTACTTGGTCTGGAGGTTCACCCCAGGAGCATGTTTCTAATTACAGCACAAGTTCTTCCTAAGACATGAAAATGATTTCTGAAATTTGAGGATATGACTTTTCATCAAAGTTAAATATATATATATTTTTTTAACTGACTCTATTTTGTTTTGCAGTCTCTTGCCTATTATCACTACAGTTGGCCAAAGTTACAATTGGATAAAATTGCAAATGGAATTTTGTTTTTATGAGTCATAAGTCATATGTTCTACTGGTTCCATTATTTTAAAAGCAATGGATGATTTGAAATAATTCAACAAGGTGAAACTAGTGTATATGCATCATTTCAAAATGAAGAACAAAAAAAAAAAATGTTCCCTTCCACTGATGGAGCCTAGAAGCAAGGCTGATGGTTCACATGTCCCTCACAAAAGAAAGTCAATAGAAGCCAAATTCTGACACCTTCTGAAATTGTGTGAAACAAGTCAGAGGCCACAACAAACCCAGCTCTATTATTAATTTCACACTTGAATAGAAAAACACAGTTAAACATTCACTGCAAGAATTCAAAATGGAAAAAAAAAAACCCTCGTTTCCATGATAACCAGAAAGTTAGCATACAAGAAGGAAAGATGAGAACTATAAAATACAGGGATTTCTATCACAAAAAGAATGCTTCTTATGTATTTAATGCATTTCCTCAATGTTACCATAAAGCACATGTTTATAGTAGAACTATAAAAGAAAAGAGAGTTCATGCCATCTGAGTGAGCTAATGTCAAAAAAGTAATGTCCTAGAGTCTTTTTTTTATAGAAGCCCAATTCTCCTGGCTAAAGTCTGAAATGGGGAAAAAAATATGCCCTCTTCCAGCTCTAACTATAATAATTATGACAGTTGGTTCCTTTCATCAATTTGACAATCCAGATCTCTCACAATTATCAAATTTCTCAAAAAAAAATAGTGATGCTTAGAAAAGCTCATGGGCAGCATTAGACACACAAACCAGCACATCACCGAAGTAGAGGCAGGAGTCATGAAGAAGAAACTGTATCCATGCTCCCAGGCTCTTAGATAAACTGTCAGTCTCCATAGTCATTCATTGTCCTGGCTTAGAAAAATAAGTAGGGAATGGGAGATAAGGAGAAGTTACCAGAAAAGAAAGAACCTCGATTGATGGAAAACTGATGATGTGGATTTTAAGGAAACTTCCAAGTAATTTTAATGTTAGGATTTCACCCGACTTGCAGCTATCTTAAACATAAAACATAGCAGTTCACACACACACACACACACACACACACACACACACACACACACACACACACACACACACCTTCTTTAGTTATCTTTTGTTCATGTCTCTGCCTTCAGCCTGGAATCTGAATCTGTCTCAAGGCCACAATGGGACCCTCACCTTGGTTGCCATTAACTTTCTACTCAATCAACAGACAAGTGTAATGGTCTCACATCCACTTAGCAGTTTGCTTTCTTTGGACAGGGAAAGTCTTCTAGTTTAAATCAATGTCCTTTTTCTCTAAGCTAATACGCACAGCTCTGCCGCATCCATCAGATGAGTGGATGTTGTTAACACAGGTGCTAACAACAAAAACAAACGTAAATGAAAAATATTGGATCAAAGAAGCCACTGTCCATCAAGTCCAATTATTAATGCCTTGAGCATTTTTAGAGTTTGTCTCAAGCAAAGCCATGTACTAAAGGAATAATTGAAACTGTGATATTTCAAACTCAAATGCTAACTTGTGGAAAACAAATTAAAAGCATTTTTACTTAAAATGACCAGTTTTTAACTTCAGTTTAACATGTGTATAAATGGTCTCTGGGTATGCTTCCCATGAGAAAAGTACATTTTGTTTGAAAAATACATAAAAAGAAGACAAAGTATGATATATATGCATAGAAATGCCATAATGAAACCCATTACTTGTTATGCTAACCTAAAGATTATTTTTTTAAATGCACCAAGAAGGGCTGGAGATGTGAAGGGCTTAAGTTTGAAACCACAGTTCCCATAGCTGTATAGTCCTGTGGGGAGCAGAGACTGGGACTAGACCAAGGGAAGCTCCAGAATCAGAGCCTCTCACAAGGAAAAGCAGGCAGGTGAGGATGGACGGGGACGCCTGGTGTTTTCCTCTGATTGTTGCAGACACAGCCACAAAGCACCACACACACACACACACACACACACACACACACACACACAAACACACAGAGAGAGAGAGAGAGAGAGAGAGAGAGAGAGAGAGAGAGGGAGGGAGGGAGGGAGGGAGGAAGGGAGGGAGAGAGGGAGACAGAGAGAGAGAGAGAGACTATACCACACATACTATACACACAAAAAATAGTACAACAAGGAAAGAGAGAAGGGAGGGAAGGTATGTGAAATACAGAAAGGTACAAGATGGGATTGAAATAATGCACCATTCAGTTCCTGGTTGGCTCTTTTCCCCGCATTACCCAAGTTCCAGTCTGCCCAAGGTCCTGTGTTAGAGTCCATTCTGGGGGTGGATTGTGTTTTTACTAGAGTTGGCTTCAGCACCATTCATCTATGAGTCCACTGTGTTTATGCACTACATATTTTCAGGAAAAATCAATGATGCTATTTTTTTCCTAAAAGCATCCAGGGAGAATAAGCATTTAAAAGAGGCGATCACCCAAACTGGAAGTATTTACCATGAGGGAAGACTACATGTCTTATAAGTGCAATACTTTGACGTGGAGACGCAATTTTTAGATCTATAGTTAAGACACTGCTTAAAAAAGTACTTACAGAATAAGAAAAGGGGGAAGGAGCAAATTTATCATTGATGCATTCCCTCCCTCCAGCATGCCTCCACTCCTTTCCTTGGCCAATAAAGTCACAAACCTGCCATTCAGCTCTTGCTTAAATAAACAGGAAGTTTCCAATACTTTTCTGACAGTAAAAAGACCTCTTAAGATTTGGTCAAATAGATAATGCATAAGAGATATTTGGTTGCACTTGCAAAAGCTATCTGGTCTCCAAGAGAAAAAAATGGCTCCAGAAAGGACATTTGGGAAGGTGGATAAAATCAAAGCACCTCATATATGAAACCGTCACAGTGAAAACTATTCATATGCATTGTTAGTATAACATTAGTTATTATAATAAAATTGTTTAAAAACAAATATTTATTGTAATATAAATTAACACAGAATCCCTAAAATTATGAGGGTGTTTTAACCTCCAATAGGGAGCCTGGAAATATGAACAGTGAACAAAGTTCAGAGTTCAACCATATAATCATGTATCTTGTAGAGAAAGTTTAGATTTCCATGATTAGTCTTTTGGAGCTCTGTAACTAAAAATATAAGTGATTGTTTTAAAACCCATTGGCTGCCTCACCTATGTCACAAAGAAACAATCCACTGAGTCTTCTGCCAGATATCTCTCTCTGGTAATTACATAATCATAGCCAACTGAAAAGGTATCCTCTAAGGTTTTAGGATATAATTTGTATTTAACAAACAACAGTTTTTTAATCAAGAGAGTGTATCTTTAATCACAGAAAGACCTAAGAGAATCAAAACGATGTTTTTAGTATTTTCTAGACATCTAGGTGTTTAGTTCCCACCTTTTATAATGTTCAAAAAAAAGGGCATTTGACCCAAGTTGGTAACAGGTAGCCTTGTGATTCCAATTTAATATGCACCACTGAATAATTAATTTTAACTTGTTACTTAAAGTGGAAAATATAACTAACACACTAATAAAGTTATTGGAATACCTAGTAAAACTCACAAATAACCATTTCAATAAGTTTGATTTTATTGTTATACATTACTTGAGTACTTGAAAGTTGATCAATTGTATTATTTTAGAAGTAAATCTAAATGTATTGAATTTAGAATTTTGGTTTAAGATATATACTAGTCTTTATCTTTTACATAGCACTAGACTTTAAAGAACTCTTAAATATATTCTTCCATTTTCCTAGGCATAAAGATATATAAGGTAATATTTATTAACCAAACAACGAATTTTTAAAATTTGTAACTTTCATAAATTTAATAAATGAGTTTGATTTTAAACAGCTAATACTGAATACTCATTTTGTGTGTACACACACATACATGGGTGCTCAGAAGTGTCTGTTCAAGTGTGCATTGGTTTGATCCCCAATCTCGTGCACACACACACACACACACACACACACACACACACACACACACACACACACAGGTGATCGATGAAGTCACATTCAACACAATGACTTCTAGGATAAAAATAATTTGTAATTTTTTACCTTAAAAGTACCCAATATATCTGGGTTACATAACAAAAAATAAGATTTCTTTGAAATTAGCAATTTGTTTTTAAAATAATTTTTGTCAATAATAGAAATGACCTGACTACATTCATATTTTTGGCTCAATTTCAGGTAGATTTAATGATAATATGAAGCATCTACCCAAAGTTATTATCAGCCTTGTAGTACTGCCACTTTACTCTGAAATTACTTAGAGCATTAAATTCTGAAAATTTCATAATATACATAGTTCAAGCGATAATACCTGCTGTGTTAGGGACAGCAAGCAGTTCATCAGTTAATGGCAAAAATCAAAAGGCTCAAAGAAATAGTAGCAAAAGTAACTAAATTATATTTTAACATAACTGCACACATTTACTTGCGTTTGTTTACAATAGGTATTCTAATTATAAATTAACAGGTTAGTATTCCGCAGAAGTTCATTATCTAACATTGCCAGGTTTGTGTCTTTAAAAGTCATTCAAGAACATCATGAAAGACAGCAACAAAGCCATCAGATCACAGAAAACCACCAGCAGACATCCCATATCCTTTGTCACCTTCGGGCTCCACATCCCTTTTGGAGTACCATCCTTATCCCCAGCACTCAACGTAGTTTCTGTAGAAACAAAAGAAGTTCTACTGGACACAGGTGCACAAATAGGGTTTTTACATCACAGCATGTAATGACAGTATATGATAGAATCCTATGGAAATATGACATTATTTCTGTACCCAGATCAACGTCATCAAATATCCAAGTGATTGCTACTCATTTAAAACTTTGATATGCCCTGAAAATCTGTCTGTGATGAAGCCTCATACTTGACCCCCAGCTGGTGGAGCCTTTGAGAGGTGCAGCTTACGTGGAGGAGGCCCTGGGATTTCAGAGTCCAGCCCAGCTTTCCAGGGCTCGGAGCTGCTGTAGAGATGTGATGGCCCTGGCTGTCACTCCTGCCATGCATCCCCTGCCACGATGACACATACCCTCAAAACTGTAAGCCAGAATAAACCCTCTCTGGCCAGATGCTGCTTCTGGCCGGCTGTTTGGTTCCAGCCATGAGAAGATAACTATTCCACTAGGCTTAAGCCATCATAGGGTAAGCATCCTCTTAAACGTGCAGAGTGTCTGACATGCACCCAAAGCCTGTGTCCTGCAGATGCTGTGATTCAACCATGTCCCACGGGGACACATGAGCAGCAGAAGAACCGCATGATCAAAAGGGTAGCAAAGTTTTGATTGGAAATTTAACTATTCTAGAATAACAATTGCATAAATAATAACACTGTGGAGTGAAGGACACTCAGATTTTGTATCAGGATAAAACTATTTTTAGGTCACTTAATGAAAACTACAAGAAAGTGTTAAACTGCCACCAAACTGGTGTCCTATAAATGACACAGGACAAGGAACAAGATTGATGTGTCGTGTTGTTGTCTCCTGTGCTATTTATGCACCTATTTAAAAACTGCCCTGCTATATTGGGTGAAGTCACGTTTTCTTTGTTGTTCTTTTTTGTTTGTTTGTTTTATTTTCCTCATTTCTTTATTATGGTGAAAGAAAGTAATGTTGCCTCCAAAATGGCATCCACACACAAAAATAGAATCGCAAACCCAAATGTTGTCTTGAGGTTTTATTTTCAACTCTTCTTGTCAACACTTCCCATTAATGCAGACTATAATTAGTGGAACTTCCCTTATAAGTGTGTAAAAGACTCTTTTAAGCTGTTGCTGTCTCTGGTAATGTGAACAACTAATGTCTAAGAGGTGATTATAGATGATGTCTCACATTGTCAAGACTATTTGAGTTTTTGATTTGTCAAAGCTTTCTCTCTCAGTGACTTTCAGGAACACAGCACTAGACTATCAACTAACAATAGGTCTCTTAACCCTGCTGCACCTGACTGAAGGCTTGTGTGCTTTGACCAGTATCTCCCCAGTCCCTTTCCTCCCTCCTGTTCACCGACATTCTACCCTGGAAAAATCCTAAATCCTTTAATTGCTGCACTTATACAATGGCTGCAAATGTACCAGGAAGCAATTTAAAAGAAGCCATTTTCAAAAGATAATCACTTAATTAGTTAATCACTTAAGGAAATTTTAAAATAAATGGTGTTTGTAGTTATGCAAAAACCCAATACACATTAAGCACAGAAAACTTAGGACTGAGGAATAGTCTCTCAGTACTGAGTTCTTTAAGGAACTCTTAAGATGCCAAGGAATAAATTTAATTTTCTGACAGATCAAAAAGAATAAATCCAAATAATCTCAATTGATCCATTCCCATATAAAAATTATTACATCCATGTTCATAATCTTAGGGGGGAAATTCATGCAGATTTAATAAACATTTTAATGACCAATTAATTCACTGTACCATGAAGCCATCACACACTGTAACTTGATTTTACTGGGTCTTTATTTCCCTATGTCTCAACCTCCTTCAAGAACACTGCCCTTTTAAAAGAAATTGTCTTCACAAAATTGGGATTTGACTATCACAGAAAGTCAACCTAAGCAGGTCTTTTTAGTTGTGGTCTCTTTGGAAAAGTTAGGTCTAGAGTTGAACCTGGACCTTCCATCTCTTTTCAGCATATCAAGAAACATATTTGCAGGGTCAGTTCCTACATGTTTACCACCAGAAGAGTACCATGGACACTTCCTGATGCCTCTCATCCTTGAACAACCCAGTCCTGAGCCCCTGCTCCTGGCTTAGTTCACCTATAGAGAACCTGAGGCTCTCCTGCCAGTGGGCAGTGGGCAGTGGTCAGAGGCTGATCAGAACACTGGCTTCATGTTCATTCAATTTGTCACAGTTTCTCCCAAACACTGGTGGACTGAGAGATGTATAAATGGTATAAAGAGGGTCATGCTTATGATTTTTACTCATTTTATAAATAATGGTGTGTGGGTATGTAGAAAGAGAAAGAAAAAGAAAATACATATTTTCAGTGTTTTGTAGACAGCTAGGTAGAAAACACTGAATTTTAAAAATATTAATATGCAAATATACAAATTTGAAGGAGTAATTCCATGAATGCTTTTTCAGAAAAGAGGACATTTCCTTACTCAAAACCACTTCTCCACAAGTATTTAGATTATCCTTTATTCATATTGAGAAAAATCCAGGGCTGGAAAGCTAGCTTAGCATTT
>PVHP010000651.1:104783-133818 GCA_004024765.1 Zapus hudsonius
CTCTCTCTCTCTCTCTCTCTCTCTCTCTCTCTCTCTCTCTCTCTCTCTCTCTCTCTCTCTCTCTCTCTGGAATGAAGCCTTTAAATGTCTTTGATAATACCAATACTTCAACTTTCAATAAGTTTTACTAGACCCTCATTGAACTGTTGAATCAATTCCCCAGCAAATACAGTGCTGATTGACAATTTCCAATTTCCACTTAATGCTCACATTATAAGACTTAGTTAAAAGTGAATAATATTTTAAGATTACAAATGCCCCTTGACTCTCAGTCTTAAAATGACATCCAAAACCAGTCATGAAATTGCATGATTTCATCATTTGGAAGGATCCTCCAGCATACTATGGTCTCAGAATATCCTTATTTTTACATCCTAAGGGACTCACTGACTGACAATATAGATCCATAGTGGACATTTCCCTTGAAATACATCATAAAGTTATTTCAAAAATATGAAGAGAATTATAGGTCAGTGTTACTGCTGAAATTGCTGGTTTAGTGGGAGTTAGATTGAAGCAGATATATATGTTGAATAATTCGTGTCTAGGATTCAAACATGACAAAGCACTGCCCCATATTGTAGCTACAAAGCAATAGCCAGCAATCAGCAATTCAGAACAAAGAGTCTGCTTTATGGCTTTAGTTGTTCGCCTGAAAGAGCCCAACTGAGCTGCCAGCAGGCATATACAGTTAATATGCAGCAGACTCCACTCCGAGGACCTGAGGGGTCTCTGTGGAGGTTAGGGCTCTGCCCATTGCTCAACCTGCTCTGTTTTTTTTTCCTGCAAGCTAGAGCTTTATCATGGTCTAGGTGGACTCCCTAGATGTACAATTAAATGTACAATTTAAGGGTTAAATGTAAAATTGTACAATTAAATGTACAATTTAAGGGATTCAACATGTATATGCTCTATGTTTAGCTCAGACCTGAGGAAAGAGGGACCAGTCCTTACTTTCCAGTGACAAATAAGTTACTTGACATGCCTAAAGGAATTTCAGACATCACTGTGTAGAGATACAGTGTTTATATCTGAGGCCAGAGACGTTGAGTTCATTACCAATACCTAGAATGGCATGTAGACAAGTGCTCAACAGTATCTATTGGCAGAGAAAAATAAAAGAAGAAAACGGGTTGGAGTTCATGACTTATGTGGAAAAGAAAAGAAAGAAAGTTGCAAACTATACCAGGAAAGGAAGGCAGGAGGATGTGGATACATAACTGTTAGTATACTAATGCAGAGTCAGGCCTAGAGAAATGGCTTCCTAGTTAACTTCCTGCTGTACAAACATGAGGGACTGGGGACTGGGGGGGCCACAAAATGACCCCAGGTTGAATTTCCTGAACCCATGTAAAAAGTTTGGTGTCGCCATGCAAGTCTGTAATCCCAGTCCTGTGGGGAGGCCAAGACTAAAGACTCGCAGTGACTAGAGATGAAAGTTCTAGAATCAGCAACAGACTCCATCACAAGGAAAAACAGGCAGGTGAGTGATAAAGGAGGAGGTGGCACCCATCAGCACACGCATGTGCACAAATCTCAGCTCCCATGCACACACAATGTAAGCAATAAATGCATAAAGACGCAAATAAATAATAAATAAATAGAACCTAGAGTCAGCCATGATTCTTAGCTCAGGCCTATAATCCTGCCACTTGAAAGGTACAGGCAGAATGCTCAGACATTCAAGGTCTTCCTTGGCTACGTAGACCAGTTCAAGTCCAGCCTGGGCTACAATGAGACTGTCTCAAAAAGTAGGGCAGTATGAAACAAATATTCCACTAACTTCAACACCCATTACTATAGATGTCACTTCACTGCTTCCCATATTTCAGTCATTTGTTCAGGTCTTTCTTTTACAATTTGCTAAATGTAGGCAACACTTATATATTATTTTTTCTTTGAATGAATATTAGATCACTTCATCTTGCTATATTGGAGCCTGTCTTACACATCATGTCTCCTACTAGCCCAAAGCTCTCTTAGAGCTTCTCAAAGTCACTTGGGGCTATGACTGAAAGAAAGGCTCTGTCGCCTTCAGCCCAGGAGGAGGAGAGTACCCGTTTCTGCATTTCTCACACACTGCTAAATGAGGCTGAGAACCACACTTTGAATGTCAAGATGCCACATATGTTTTCTCATGTACAGTTAAAGGCTTCTCCGGGAATATCATATATATCATTTTATTATGTATATCGCTCATAGAGTCTATCGGTGGTAAATCTAAGAATAAATAGAGAGGCTGCGCTGGAGTTGAAAATGCAACGGAATGTCCTAAACTACAGCAAATTCAATGCCAAAAAGGAAGATTATGTAAGAAACAAGGTAACTTCTGTGATGGAGTATTCCAGAGCTCTCAAAAACGTCCTAAGAAACGTCTAGAAATCTGTAGAAGACCATGGGAAAGCATGCATTCAGGCATGGCGGCGGATGAGGAGATGCTTTTATAGGGGCTCTAAAGGCTGTGTGGAGGCTTCAGAAGGACAGTATCAGGACCAAAGAGACGTTTCTGTCTGGAATCATCCATCATTAGATGGAAGAAAGGTGATAGGTTTTGTTAGTTGATTTTCCTAGGAGCTCGCTTTTTCTTATTCACTTTCCCAGAGGCCCATGCTATTCTAATTTGCATAAGCACCATTAAGCAGCTGTCCTAAATAGGTTCCTTTCTCCCAGAACACATTCCCCTTAGTTAGATGACCAATAGTTATTCACGTCACTTCTCGCCCAGTAACTCTTTCCCATTGCAGGAAGACCAGAGCACAGATGGATTAGCAGGGTGAGGAGAAAATTAAGAAGCATCAGCTCAACTGTCCGAGAGGCATGCTGCTTCCTCAGCATCCTTCCTACACTGCAAAGATGTTCATGTCCTAAACGCCCTAATCTATGTAAATGTCTCAAGAGATAGAGGGACAGTCAGGTTGAAGGTTAAGTCACCTTAGGAAACAACATGGAGATATCTTGGACTATTCACATGGGTCCAATGGAATCTGAGGGCTCTTTAAAAGTAGAAGTAGGTGGAGGATGGAGAGATGGCTCAGTGGTTAAAAGCACTCGCTTGCAAAGCTTGCTGGTATGGTTTCAACACCCCAACGCCAATGTAAAACCAGGCACATAGCAGCAGCAGGAGACCCTGTCTCAAAGAAAGTGGGACACTGACAACTCTTCCGACCTCCTCATGGGCTGATACCTTGATTCCAACCTGGCCAGACCCATGGCCAACTGTGACACATTTGGGCTGTTAGTGGCAGTTTGTAGGAGGAGCACCAGCGGAAATGAAGGTGTCTTCTCTTGTGGGCCAGGGAGCTACCTTTCTTGGCTCAGTCTTCATGATCTCTTCGTCTGTCTTGGTCATCTCCAAAACTTGATCTTCCCAGTACTTAGCTACCGCCCTTTTCTCACTAGGTGGCCTCCCTTCATGTTCTATATACATCCTCCTGGTATACAGTGCTGCTTCACAAGCCAGAGTGAAGACTGTGTCCTCTGTTTTCCCATAATTCATCCTACTCCATGCTCTAGTTTACATAGCTTCCTCCTGTAATTCACATTGTTAGTTTTGTCTTTAAAGTTTTTGAGTTGAGGATGCTCCTCCTAAAACTAAGTATATAATGAGATGGTAATATGTTATACTGGAAAGGATTCTTGGGGTCACATAGGTTTAGGAAATGCTATTACACTATATTACACAACTGGTAATATCTTGGGAGGCTTTGGTTATATAAATATGCATTTATGGACTGAAAGTATATTACATGCTTTCAGCTCACATAGCGTGCAAGACTTCCCAGTTTGTGTTCCTGTGATGGTTAAATTCTATGGTCAGTTTGACCAGATTAGGAATTGAATAAGAGACACGTGTGTCTTTTCTTGAACAAGAAGACAGATACACATGGGCAGATCTGTGCAGGTATTTCCAAGAAGGTTGACCTCCCCCCAGAGTGGACGGTCCTTCTAGTGGTGAACTACATATAATGAAGCTCTAGAGAACCCAGAGTCTTTGATCTGGGGGGTCAGTGCTCCCTGCTGGTACGTGCATCTATTATGTTCTCAGGTCCTTCCCAGACATCACAGCCCACATTCACCAGCCTTCCAGTGTGGATGAAAACCAGCAACTATGCATGAATCCTCCAGACCTTGGGGAAGACATCCAGCCTCGTGGATTGAGCAGCTACTGCTCCTTCAACTCCTCGGCCTCAGACAGCTATGGTTGGACTGCCTAGCCTTTCCCTTATAATCTAATGTAATAAATGCCTTGATGATATAAAGTCATTCTATTGGTTCTGTTCCTCTAACCCTGACTGATACAAACCCCATGTCACCTCATGGAGTGGAGCACCCTATAGGTTGGGTCTTCAGCATGAATACATTGAGACATGATTGACCCGCTCTTTTCATGTGTTACTATTACTGCAACCAACACATTGCAGTGACCCCAAGTGCGAATGAAGCAAACCCTTCCAATACTTTCAGACTTGCAGCCATCCTTGTTTTCCAGGTGACAACACTGAGCTAACTGGAGGAGTTCTGTGCCAAACCTTACACAGCTAGACAGCTGCAAAGTTCAATTTAATCCTGCTCATCACATCCCAGCTCTCTGCTCTGAACTCCCACTTACCCCAGCACTGACTCTGTTCTTGGGATAGTTGTGTGGGGCCATTGTAAGGAAGCACTTTCTCCCATAGACCCTGATGATATCATAACCCCCTCTTGATGGGACTGTGTGCATTACACCTAGAGATGTTCCAGAAGTGGGTGGACGAAGAGGAGGGGAGTGTTGTGAAAGATGCAAACACTGAAGCTACAGACCAATAGCAAGGTCCTTCCAGCTCGCCTATCTATGAAGCATTCAGAGAGAAAAGCAGTCTAGAATATTCTCTAGGCATACTGTCCATGCAGGCTAGAAACAGACTGGAATGTCAGCAAAATAGCTTGACCTTTGGATATTCACTCATGGGGAGTTCTGGACTGCTTCTCAGCGGGAAACTGACAAAGTTTTGGGGTTTAAGTTTGGTGTGTGTTTTAATACCAAATATTTGAAGAAAATTTATCAGAAAAGTCTTATCTACCGAGGGATGACCCCCACAGGCAATCTCTGGTGTCCTCTCTTCCTCTGTCTTCCCACTAGGTGGCACCAGAACCCAAAATTAGGACCTTAGCAGCCTCGCCTTCCAAAGTCATTATGGTAGGATGGAAGGTACTTGATGTGAATGTGTGTGTTGGTTTTGGGGGGAGGGAGGATTCTTTAACAATTTTCAACTTAATGGCCTCAAGGTTCTGAAGAAGAGCTTTGGGGACCATTGCACTCTGAGGAAAGCACCAATGGCCAGTTGGCAGTTGATGAGTGGAATTTACCCACCTGTGATGCCTTCAATAACAGGGTGCGGACAACTCCCCTTAAACATGACAAAGGATTTTCAGGTGGCTGGTTAAATTACCTCCCTGACACTTAACCCTGGGGGAAACCTCAGCCGCTGATTCCCTAATCCTTAGGAGAGAATGTGAGGCCAACGCTGCCCTCCTTCCTTTCTGAATGCCTGGTCCTCGGTTCATTTGCTTCCACTGCTGAGGACTCCTTCCTTTCCATCTTTCTTCATTCAAGCTTTTTTTCTACTTTTTTCTTAAGATCACAGTTCTTTTCTTTCTGGAGAGCACATTGAGAGGCTCTCGATTGTTAGAAAGTTGGTGCTCTCACAAATCTACATAAAAAGTAGTCATTCCTGGTCACTTGTAAATAGTGACAAAAGTGCCCATCAATCAAGTTTCCTGTTAAACATTAAGACTAAGTTCACAGGATTCAAAGGTTCACAAGGCAAATAGCATTCACCCAACCTAGAGATATGCCATTTTCTCCTAAATCCTTCAAACTGAAATTTGAGGAGGAAACGCAAAGTCAGTGAACATCTTACAAAAGGTGCATTGTTTAAAGCTAAATAGGCTTTTGTGTAAATACTATAGGTCCAATTTCCTCAATAATAAAGAAAAAGATATATGTACTTTCCTTGGTTTTATTTACTTGAAATTTTTATGGTTTCCTTTGTTCAAAATCTGCCACTTCTACAATCCGCAACAGAAAATTGAGGTGGCTACAGATGATAGACGTATGGATTCAGATAAATAATTAATGGCCTGAAGTAATTAGCTGGGAGATGTTTAATCATTAATTTGTCTGAGTCGTGGAAAGCAGTAGAGTCTTTGCATGACATATTGCACAAATGAGAGCACATATTTAGTCAAGATGGAAATTAATAATATGATGAGAATCAGCACTTGGAAAACTTAAAATATGGGACAAGTCTATTTCGCCTTTGTTTACTAAAAATAACCGAGGTTTTGCCCTTCTTTGTTTGACCTAAGAAGCTCAAAGTTGCACAAATTCCATCTAAATACATTACCAGGAAGCAAACTTCTTAAGGAGGAAAAGTCATTGGCTAGTTTTCTATTTCTTTAGGGAAATATTTCTTTAGGGAGATAAAGAATGTAAAACAAAACAAAACAAAAAAAACACTTTATTATTAAAGTATCTTGTGGACAATTAAGATTCAGAAGATTTAAAGGAGGAAAAAAAAGGTCCTTTAACATAATGCTAAGTTTTGCAATTTATGGCTGTGTTCTCCAGTGTGGTGTTTGCAATACAATTTTATTACAGGCTCTAAATTATACTTTCACAGGAAAGGTCTGTCTTTAAACTTTTAGGTCAGAATTGTTCAGATCTTTTCACACTGAATCAATCAGGTTTAAAGCTGGCAAAATCCTTGGCAGCCTTGTAAATCTTTCAAAAGATGTTATCCAATTACCCTTCATGGGCCACAGGATTCTACTGCGTGACTATTTCCTTCTCGATGAGGAATTAAGTGCTCATGAGAGGTTAGAAAGCAATGGAGTTGAAAAGTAAGGCTCTGCATTTTTCCTCTGGTTCCCAAGCTGTAGATAAATCTCCATACAGCTCCTCACACGTCCTGAGACAGCACAGACACACTGACCTAAACCGAAGTCCTGTTAGGATCATCCTCAGTCCAGTGTTTTAAATAAGCAGAGGCCGGAAATTAACCTAATACCAGAATGGCTTCTGTTGTACAACAGTATTGGGTGCTTCTATTCTAAATTCAACATGAAGATGCATTCCAACTGGAGTGTGTAAGAGATCCCTCATACTTGATTATTTTTTGCAAAGAAAAAAACAAACAATTCTTTAGGTGCAGTCAGTCAATAAGCATTCACGATGACGATGTAAGAGGATGACAAAGAAGATAAATGCACTTCTTTCTTTCGTCTGGGTTTTCATCTTCTCAAAAAAAATGCTTTTATTTTCCATTTAAAAAACACATATTAATCTCTGTTAGTTCCTCCTCCAGAATGCTAGTAGAGAATACTAATAAAGACTAAGGAGACATTCCATTTATATAAATGCCTGTTTTATGCCACTTGGTTTCAAAGGGTTTGAAAATCATCAAAGACAGAATGAATTTGAAATAATTTTTTCTAAGAAAATTGTGAATTTTTCCACGTACAGATTCCTTCACAAGTCAGAAAGCCCTGCTGTTCTTTGTGATGTAAAGTGGGCCGAGGAGGTTATGGGATTCCAGTTACACCTTTGACCTCACAGCCTCTGGAGTCAGAGTCACTCAACATGACCTGTGACCTTTGCCAAATCATGACCCTATCTGTTTCACTTGATTTTTACTACAGACAACAAAAGGTCCTTTCCCCTCTGGAACACATAAGCAGAAGTCCTATGAATGTTTGGAGATTGTCAGCCGATGGACAGGAGGAGAAAGGAAATGTATTAAACAATCACAAAAGACAAGCAAGGAGGAAAACACTCTCAATTTGAAGTTTCTTCCCATAGAGTACACTGATATCTGGGACACATGTTCCTCCTTTTAAAATTTTCCGCTGCCTTTGATTTAAAATGTGGGAGATGGAGGAAGGTGGAAGAGTTTATAAATTCTAGCTCAGGACCTCCAGACGTCACCCCACTGCACCGGGCTCATCAACACCTCCCTGTAACCCTAGCTGCATTTGCTGCCCTGCAGAGGAAGTGCAACTCCCCTTATCAGGAGTGGGGTGAAGGGGGAATCTGTAAACACTGTGAGGAATACAGAGCTCTGGAGCCTTATGAAGGCTAGAGCAGGAAGCCAGGCCATTCCCAGCTGTAAACAAACATGGATTGAGAGCCTTTGGAGAGAAGGCAGTTATTGAACACATAGAATTCCAAGTCCCACGCCAGCTTTTAGGACAATAACAACTCTAAGGAGTCTTCTTTTTTTTTTAATTTAATTTACATTTCACAACTGTATATACAATGCATTCTGATTCCTCTTCCCCCAACTTCCCACTCTCCTCCCCTTTCCCTCCCACTAAAACTTCCCACCAGATCTCCATCCTAATTTCATATCTTGTTTATTTTTATGTTTTTGACCCGCTGATTTAAATTAGGGTCACTTGCAAAACTATGGGTAGGAGTTATTTTCCTAAAGAGCAGACAACCCTCCAGCGGCTATATCCCTAAAGAGCATGACTTCCCTCTCTCCCAGAATTCATCAGTTTCCACTCTTTACTCTGGGAGGTGTGGGGACTCATGGACCCTTCATCTAGGACTAGATATTGGCAGTCTCAGTCAGGGTCCGTGTCTCCAGTGGCCTTGAAATATCCAGAAGGTCACATTCTGCAGGCCAGCCACACTTCCCATCCTCCACCTGCTCCATGCTCTTCCCAGAAATCCCTGAGCCTTGGATGGTGTGGTTCAAATGTCCTGTCTAGAGCTGAGCACAAGCTAGTGGCTTGTTCTCTTAGTAACTTTGTGATTTCTGCATCTCTGTGTTCACCTCTCCCCTTTGCATCCAGGCTCTGTGCGCAGTACTGATCTAAGCCTAGATGTTTGGAAGGTAGTTGGAGATGCTGGTAAAGAGGTTAAGAATTCTAGAAATCAATGGAACAATTTCGTTTTGGGCCCATGGTTTTCAGAAAAAATAAAAAATAAAAAAGGGTGGAGCTCTGAATCACCCTGAAGAGGAATAGAGGGTTTATAAATTCTCTGGTGAAACTAGAAGGGGGATAGTCTAGCACTACTTTGTGGGGCAAATGGCCAACCCTGTGCATTGGTTAATATGGGAAGCTGTATGCGGTGTCCATTTCAACCGGAGATGGGAAGTTATTTGGACACATCTTTCCTGGTAGGTTGGTTGTGCCCATGGCCCACAGCTGAACAGGATTGTTGACGTGTTTTCTCCCCCAGGATCTTGCTTTCGTAACACCTTCCAGCATGAAGAAAGCCGGCTGGTAAACAGAAAGCTTCCAGCTCAGTTCCAGTTACTTTCTTTACTATCAGTAATGGAAGCATATGACATCTTCAGCCATAAGGACTTATTAGCGGTTTGATGGGCAACCAAGGGCCCTGGAAATGGAAAATATTGTTTTAGGGACCTCTATGACCTTCCTTAAAATCAACTCATTGGGAGGTATCTCATCTCTGGCACAGGGATTTTTTTAGACATATTTATTGTCAATAATTAACCAAAGTATGATCAAATCTTGTGATAGTACCCCCATTCCCTTTTTGATCAATATCCCATGGCTTCTGAAAACGTCTTTAGCCACCTATATAGAGAATCTCTGTTTAAACACTTAAGTTATGCTTTAGATTGACTTATAAAGTAGTAGGTTTCCATATGGTTTATTCCTATGTTCTTAGTGTTGGCTAATCTTTCCACCACCCCATCCCTCCCTTGGCCCCCATACTCACCCTGAGTAAAGCATTCTCTGCCACTATTAACTCCCTCTGCTTTCATGTTCCATGGTTTCTACCATCTCCCAACCCCCACCCCAACCTGGCCTTTGTCTAGCTTACTGGCCTCTACAGACACTCCTTCTGATTTGTACCCAATACCCTAGATATTCGAAAGAGGATTGATTCACAAATGAGAGAGAGGATGTGGCATTTGTGTTTGAGTCTTGATTACCTCACTCAGTAGGATCCTTTCTAGATCCATCCATTTTACTGGCAACTTCATAATCTCATATTCTCTATGGCTGATTAAAACTATATTTTGCATACGTACTACATCTTCATTGTCCATTCATCAGTTGGTAGTCATCTAGGTGGTTCTGAATCCTAGCCACAGTGAATTGAGAGCAGCAATGAGCATGACTTGAATACATATCTCAGAGGAAGAATGAAGTTCATTTTGTGTGTTTTTTTGAGGTAGAGTCTCGCTCTAGTCCAGGCTGACCTGGAATTCACTCTGTAGTCTCAGGGTGGCCTTGAACTCACGGCGATCCTCCTACCTCTGCCTCCCAAGTGCTGGGATTAAAGGCTTGGGCCACCACGCCAGCTAAGAATGCAGTTCTTAAGGTAGGTGCCCTGAAGTGGGATAGCTGGCTCATATGGCAGGTCTATTTTAAGCTTTTTGGGAGACCTCCACACTGATTTCCATAATGGCTTCACCAGAGAGCATTCCCAGCAACAGTGAGCAAGGGTTCTCTTTTCATCACACCCTCACCAACCAGCACTGTTTTTTGTTAGCCATTTTGACCAGTAGTCTTAGTTGAATTTCCTTGATGAACACTTTTTTAGACATTCATTAGCATTTTGTATTTCTTATTTTGAGATGTCTCTTCAGTTTCATATTTTTTTTATTGGGCTGTTCATTTTCTAGGTAGTTTTATGAGTTTTTGTATATTACAGATATTAATCTGTCAGATGTACAGCTAGTAATGATTTTATCCCATTCTATAGGCTACCTCTTTATTCAGTTGAACATTTCTTGTGAATACAAAAGCTTTTTAATTCCGTGAGGTTCTATTTGTCTGTTGATCTTATTTCCTGATTGACTGGAGTCCTATTCAGAAACTCCCTACCTATGCCTATATCTTGTAGTGTGCTCCATACAGTTTCATATAGCAATTTCATGATTTGGGCATTTAAATTAAGGTCTTTCATCCATTTGGAGTTGGTGTTTGTGCAGGGTGAGATGTAAGGATCTATCTTCATTCATCTACATCTGGGTGTCCAGTTTTCCCAGCAACATTTGGTGAAGATGCTGTCTGTAGAAAAGTCTTCATAATGAACATTTTTGATGGGTAGAAATGATTGGGATTTCTAGAGGAAATTTAGCATTTCTAGAGGAAAAAAGATACTTAAGGAAAAGAGAATTTTTTAAAGTATCCATCTGGACCTGGTGTGGTATATCTTGCCTCAGGAGGCTCAAGTAGGAAGATTGTGAGTTTGAGGTCAGATTGGGCTACAGAGGAAGACCATAGCAAAAAAATAAAATTAAATAACTAAGCAACAAAATTATAAAATAAATAAATTTCTCTAGAAAGTTTGACAGTAAAGAATATACACCTTTTCATCAACTTAAACTATTTTAAATTGTAATACCGTAGGGTTTGTCTAATTAAGGAATACTGTTGTGTTTATTTATTGCACAGACAAGCAAAGTAGAATTATTTTAAATTATTTCAGATAATTTTATTTTTAGATATTCCTGGTTTTAACATTCATTCACAATTTTTTTTTCCTTTTTCTTTTTTTTTTCTTCTGAACAGATTCCTTTTTCAAGGGCTCTAAAAATACAGTGAAAATTGGCACATAGATTTAGTTCTTAGTTTTTTGTTTGCTTATCTTATTTTGTTTGCTACTGGGTCTATTGAAGCCCAGGCTGGCCTTGAAATCCTTGTTATATTGCCAAAGATGACTTAAAGTCACTATGTAGTACATAGCATACAACAAGCTCATGGCCAGCCTGGGCTACATGAGATTCTGTATAAAAACAAAATTAAATGAAAATTACCTTTCCTGATGTCTAGTACATTGGACAGCCTGACATTTCCACACTAAGAGTAGAAAAGCATGTCAAGGCTTCATGAGCAGTGTTGTTTGCATGGATATTGTGATGGTTAGGTTTTGTTGTCAACTTATCTTTTTAATTATCTTGGGTGCATCTCTGAGGATGTTTACAGGAAGGCAGCCTTTCAGTAGGGGGCATGATGTAAAGAAGTTCAAAGAAGCTAAAACTAAAACATCCTTTTCCTGTGTGAGCATTGCAGGAAGGAAATTCCAGAGACTCAGGAAGCCATTAGGTCTGGGGAAGGGCTGCAAGAACCCCTAAGGCTATAAAAAGGGGAAGAAATTCTCTCCTGACCTCCCTGCCTGTTGGCTGCTGGTGCTTGTTTGTGACTTGCACTCGCATCTCTCGCTACCCTTCCTGGACATCGGAACCCAGTTTTCTCGGCCTCACATCATGGAATTAAAGAGCAGCTGCTCCCAAGGGAGCAATCAGGCCCTCTGGGCTGGATTGGGACTCCTGAGGCATCCAGCCACGTGGATTGAACAGCTACTGGTTTCTTCACCTGTGGGCCTGCAGACTGCTATTGTTGGACTTTTGTAAACTACCCCAATAAATTCCCTAACCCATTCTATTAACTCTGTTTCCTCTAGAGAATGCTAATACAGATATTTTCTGATTTTCTTAGCTATGACCAAATACCAAAAAATTCCTATAGTGGTTGAATACTTTTTACCTTCAGATCAGCCCGAAGTTATGTTGCTTCAAATTAAACTTCCAGAATTTAGTTTCAATAGTTTTCTGATTTAAAAAAATGTTTTATTTATTTATTTATTTATTTATTTTTATTTGTAAGCAGAGATAAAAGAAAGACATACAGAGAGGAACTCCAGCCACTACAAACAAACTCTAAACACATGCACCACTTTGTGCATCTGGCTTTATGTGGGTAGTGGGGAATCGAATCATTGGGCTTTACAGGCAAGAACCTTAACCATTGAGACCTTTCTTCAGCCCAGTTTCCCATTTTTTAAGACATCCTGTAGAGATAGGTATCAATAATACCTAACCACATGGAGATGAAAGGGGATTTGCTATATTCTTACTACAAACATTTTTAGGTTTGAAAGTTTAAATTGATATGTTGTTGCCTTAATTTCACAAAAGTCTGCAGCATGTCCTTTGAATAAACAATATAACAAATATAATCTAAATTCTGATTTTTCCTGGGTTAAAACATTTAAACCATTTAAATAGTATTCTTTACTCCCCCCTGAAGGATACAGAGTTCCTAGTTAAATATATTTTTAAATGTTACAAGAACAGTTTAAAAAATTAATTTCATTGTTTTGCATGTGGGTGTCCAGTTTTCCCAGCAACATTTATTGAAGCTGCTGTCTATAAAATAAATAAATAAATAAATAAATAAATAAATAAATAAATAAATAAAACTTCATAATGACTGGGATGTCTAGAAGAAATATTACAAGGCTGGTATTGACAGTAATATGTCTTTTTAATTTTTTTTTTATTTTCAAGCAGAGAGAGAGAGAGAAGAGAGAGAGAGAGAGAGAGAGAGAGAGAGAGAGCATGCCAGAGCTTCTAGCCACTTCAACCAAACTCCATATGCATGTGCCACTGTGCATTAGTGCTAATTTACATGGGTGCTGGAGATTCAAGCCTGGTCCTTAGGCTTTGCAGACAAACGCCTTTACCACTGAGCAATGTCTCTAGCTGCTTAACACTCTTTTGATCTCATCATATTCCGTCTACTCTGGGCTTCTCATTGCCTTCCTCCCTCACCACCTACCCTCACTCTCCAAGCCAAGCCCTGAGAACAAATGACTGTGAAGTGCTCAGCATGAAAGCAGACACCTCTATTGTGCCCTCCACCTCTCAGAGAACAGTGAGGAAGAAAGGGAAGAAAGAATATAAGAGTCAGAGGTGGAGACAAGTGCTTTGTAACTGTCATCTGGATGTGGTCGTCACCTTCATGACCTCCTAGTGGCTGTCATTACCTGCACAATATTGAACCCGTCAACTGACGTCACCGACGATAGAGGAGGGCAGAAAAAGAAAGAAAAAAATGGTACCAAAATAAAACTCAGACTAGTTGGAATGAAAGAAGAAGGGGTTCAGTGAAAGGAGGATGAAGAAAGAAGGAAAAAAGAAGGTAATGGGAGGAGATCATGACCAGATACATTATGCACATGTATGAAAATAATATTTTATGGCAAGTCAATAAAAATATTTTAAAAATAACTGTGATATTCATTCACTTGGAGCAGTTCTTTGAAGGGGGGCAATGGATGCAACGGCTTTTTATCCTTCTAGGAAACTTAGCCTATTCTCTCTCCCAATGTCAGTAACACCAAACATCATTGTCAGGCGATGACATCCAATAATGCTTGGAGACATGGCCAAATCCACAAGAAGGAGCTCATGTGTTTTCAAGCCTATTAAACTTTGTTTCACAGTGAGAGAGAGAGAGAGAGAGAGAGAAAGAGAGAGAGAAAGAGAGAGAGAACCAACAGAAAGTGCATGTATAGGCAGGAAGAAATTTATTATAAAGCAATTGTCGAGGTTAGGAAATTCAAAGCCACCCTCAGGAGAGCAGAAGGAGCAGATGAGACCTGCTGAAGGAAACACCTTCCCTTGCTTTGATGCCAGGGGAAAGCCACAGGCACCTTCTTTCGGTCCCTTCAGCGTGTGATCGTTCCATTTCTAATCTTTATCCTGGTTCTTACTGTCCTCTACTCACTGCGCTGTGAGGAGCCCATTCTCCTTCTGATCCAGCTTCATTGTGCCTTTATTCTTATTTCATCATTCATTCATTTATTTGTGCGTGTGTTCATATGTGCAAGTGCAGGCACTCACGTGCCAAGGTTTGCATGCAGAGAAGAGGTCAGCTTTTGGCTCCATTTTCATCCAGCCCACCACAGTTGAGGTTGGCTTCTCTCCATCTCTCTCCCCACTACTGCTGTTCTTGCTGCTGGCTCACTGGAAATTCTCCTGTCTCCACCACCCTGGCTTGCTGTCAGCATGCTAGGATTCCAGAACTTTCTGTGGCTTCCTGCTTGTTAGATGTGATCTGAAGATCAGTTTTAGGCTCTCAAGCCTGTCTCTTCAGCCCCTCTACTATACCTTTTGCAACCAAGAATGCTTCCCAAACTTCCCTATCTGAGTAGATCAAGTCTCTCTACTACTTCCTTTCACTACACTTCTGCAGCTTCTTCAAGGCATTTTTCACTGCAATGTCTTGGAGGCCTTTCAACCACCTTTCTCTGTATCCCTAGCACTTGGCAGAAAGGAAATACACATCAAATATTTATCGACTGATTGAATTAATGAGGTGACTTGTACCCAAACCATCAACCTATGTTCTTTTTTTTTTTTTTTTTTCAGATGGTGACTAGCTTGTTGAGTGACATGGTGGAGGTCTAATCACAAATTTCATGCCATGACCGTTAGACAGTCAATGCAGAAATGAAACCTGCTTCTTTGACAAACTCACGATCAACAGTTTACAAACTCTTGGAAATATGCCTGATCGCCTAGGCCAGTTCCTTGAACACTGTAAAATTGATTTGGTAAGTGAACATTTCATATATTTAGAATTAATGATTTGGGGAAAGGTAAATGTGTCAATTACCCAGATACTCCATCTGAACTCCAAATTCCTCCTTCATCACCCTACTTTGTGAGGGTGGCATTGAAACTTAGAAGGATTTCTCCTTTGTCAGCGGATGCAATGTTAAGCATTGTTAATTCTGTCAAAGGAGGGCCAGCATCAGAGGAAGTGACATCTTTAGAGTTTGATGTTTCCTTGTTCAAGAATGTGGCTGCTATTGGAGACCTGATGTCAAGTGGCCTCTAACAAGTGTTTCTGAGAACTTAACAGAAGACTTCAAGCATGCCAGTTCCTTCCCAGCCTCAACCAGACCAAAGAATGGTGTTTCGTCTGAGGCAACAGAGACCCTTCCTGTCAGGACCCAGCTGCAACCTCTCCCGTAAAAATCTAAATTTGACATTGAAGAGGACACCCTCTCTGAGTGTATTCCTTCAGAGTGGTCTGTCTTTCAGTCCCCTTCATCTCCTTGTTGTGGCTACTTTTCTAGTTGCAGGGAATATAATTTCTTCTATTAAATATTCCCAAGGAAAACACTGGTCTGTGTCCTTCCCAGACTCTTATGTGGCACCATGGATCAATGAATACAAAGTTGGGATACATTTACCCAAACACACCTACACAATTTTATTTCAAGCCTATTCTGCCTCTGTGAGCTGAAAAATGTTAGCAAACAGAGCTTTCAAAAATACCTACTATAGCAATCAGAAGCCAAGAAACTGAATTTTACTGCTGAATGGAGCCCAAGAGGTCACCCAGGCTGCCTTTTGCAATAGAAGCATCTCTGTCTCTGTCTCCCAGAGGTTAAGTAGCTTCACTTACTGAGGAGTAGAGTGGGTATGAGCCCCAGGGGCATGCTCCCAGGCAGCCCCTCCGTGAAATACTCATCCCCATGAGGACCCTCAACTGGCCCCTGCTAGATGACTCACAGGCTTTTTTATGAGGACACGTGGGAAAAATGTCTCTCAGGTCTCGTAGAGAGATAGACTGTCCTGCACTCACGGACACTATGAAGCAAGGAGCTGCTTGCTCATTTAGGATGGTGGCCAGGAAACTCCTGTGACAATCACATCATGTGCATTGTTGCCCTTCTGGCTGAGTGAATCTTTTCTATCCTTCCCTTAATTGTTTCAAAATTCTTGTTCTTATCATATTTTCCTTGAGATACTTAAAATGTAAGTGTAATGAATACATAACATGGCAATAAACAAAATATCGAGGTCCAAATTTTCAGTTCTTCTATGGGAAAGTTCAGTGTTCTTTCTTTAGTATTTCTATTCATTCAGTGACCAAACCTTTAAGGAGCTGAGAGTGTATCCGGTGGTACATACACCATGACTCGGGCCATGATGGGGCAAAATCAATATTTGCTTAATTAATACTCAAAGCTGCTACTGAAAATGGGAGATGTTAGGAGCAAAGAAGCCGCCATAGAAATAAAATACCTCCAGCTGTAGAAATAGTGAAACTTTGATCTCTCGGCTCTTCTCCTCCTAGGTCCTCCGAGGAAGGGGTGATTCTCTGAAATGAATATTGCTGCTTTTCTATGATTTCAAAGATGCAAAGCTAACTAATGATTTTGTTGAGAAAGTGTGGCACTCGACACCATCATTCTTTTCTTTGAGTAATGCCAGTGTTCAAGCAAGAATACCTGCTGACCTTGGCTCGGGTCCTAGAAAGCCTAGGCTCTAATAAAGTCAGGCAATCAGACCTACAAAACAAATCTAACAAGGAAAATGCTGAGAGAGAGGCCACAGAGACAAGTAAGGAAGAAGCTGAAATGAAATCAGAAGAGGCCAATGCTTCTAGTAACTAGAACCTCATAAGATACCACCTTCCTTTGGTCTCTAACTCTGAATGATTCGTAGACCAGCAGCCATGGTACTTTCCCACCACATTCTCCACTTGTGCCAGAAGATTTCTGATCAATGTTCCATGTGATTCCATTGGGTTATTGAGCTATTCTGCTTCATACTTGCAAACACATCCTCATGTCTTTTTCTATCACCTAGGCCTTTGATCTTCAATAGGAAAGCCTGTGTATCTTTTAGCAATGAGGAACAAAGCCTCGTCTTTGGGTGCACTTAGCATTCCTGCCATGGTGCTAGGAGAATTCATAATAGAGGAATGATGAAACACGCTTACATCCCACAATGATTGATATTTATCAAAACAGGCTACCAGATTTGTTTAAGTAGATCCTTTTTCAAGTAGATCATTTTTTACATTAAAAACAGGAATATATGCTTTTTAGCTTGCAGTGTCATTAATCATGTGAAAATTTCTGATGAATACTTTGAAACATTGTAACAAACACTGTCTGCATGTGAAGTTGAGTAAATCTTTAGTGAAGGAAAAGTATCAACATTGTTAAGTGTAAGTTTCCTAGCCTTGTCGTGGAAGACCAGGAAGATCATGGACATGGTCAAAGCAATGACAGGACCATTCAAGCAAGATGTACAGATCAGATTCCTAGGTGCCAAGAGCATCTACACTGTGTATCCAGCTTCCTTCTGGCAGATAAGATCAGACCCTGTCTCATCACTAGAGAGCATACTTCACTACTTTGGCAGAAGCAGGGGCATTGACCCCAGGGTATGCTGCCTGTCATCCAGCTTCCCTTTGGTGACCACTGAGTTCCTCAGAGGCTATTTGTTGGATAATAGGAGAAAGAAGCATGTTTTGCATGGTACTTAGTAAGATAAATATGACAATTCCTGCTGCTGTTCTTGTTGTGCAGAGCTACAATGGGAATAAGGAGGCATGTAAAAAAAAAGACACAGTTTTATTTAGTGTGCTTAGTTTGGGAGGTAAAGCCAGAGATATGGGTTGCTGCAGTTAAAAATAAATGATTCCGTTGCCATGGTTTCCTTCTTTATAAGTTCTGTTCAGCATGAATTGTTGTTGTTGTATTTAATTTTAGATTCATGCAGATTTTCGACAAATAAAAATTCCTGTACATCTGAGAAATGGCTTTTTAAAAGCTGTGGGAAAGGGTTTTGGCAGCCTGGTTTAAACATTTCTAAGCAAAATAACCTGCAGGGTGTTGGCTTTTCAACAACTACCAAAGGAGAGCAAATAAAGAAAATGGGAACTTGGAGAACATGGAAGACTACATTTAACCTTGTGATTAAAATGGAAGTTCATATTATCCATCGAACATGGAGGGTTGATTCTTCAGAACCATGGAAAGAGGTGTCTCCTACACAGTGACCTTCTTGACAACATACCCATAAAAGATACTAAACATTAATGTAGACAAATACACATGTACCAATAAGAAAGGCCTTAATTGTGTTTCCAAAACCTGTCTTATTACCTTAAATTCATCTGAATTTTCTTGAATAGAATAACTGGAAATTTACATCAGCTCTAAAATATCTATGTTTCACTTTTTGAAAATTTAATACGGAATATTTCACATTTGGAGACCATACATGAAGAGTTCACTTTAACCTAAGAAATTCTTTTTCCTTATGCAACTTTTATAGGATAGTTTAAATCACAAACTCCCTCCCACAATGAAAATAGGACTTGAAAATTAAAATGAAAGAAAAGACACAATAGACAATTAACATGATAGGAAATGGCTCCTTCTAAAGTATAACATAGCTCAGGATATTTAAAAATTTTTTTAACTGTGTGTGTGTTTAAACTTAATGATATTGATGTTAAACTTAAGAATATAAGAAAATTAGGCTGGAGAGATTTCTCAGTGGTTAAGGAGCTTGCCTGCAAAGCCTAACAACCTGGGCTTGATTCCCCAGTGTCCACATAAAGCCACATGCACAAAGTGGTGCATGTATCTGGAGTTCATTTGCAGTGACTAGAGGCCCTGATGCATCAATATATTCATTCATTCATTTCTTCTCTCTCTCTCCAAATCAATAAATAAAATATAAAAAAGAATGTAAGAAAATTAAAGTTTATAAGTTAGACTACCATAATTTGAGACAGAAAGGGATGCACACTATAACTGAAAGGAAATAAACTTTTATGTTTCCACATCGATATACATGTATGCATAATTTTAAATATTGGTTATACATATGAGAGAAAACATGTCACATTTGTCTTTTTAAAAATCTGTTCCATCCCCAGTAAACCCCCCTCCCAAAAAAAGAAAACTCACACTTGGAAGGTGACTCAGCACTTAAAGGCACTTGATTGCAAAGCATTTAAAGGCATTGCAAACCAACCTAAGTTTGATTTCCCAGAACCCACAAAAAGCCATATACACAAAGTGATGCATGCTTCTAAAGTTCTTTGCAGTGTCCTAAGGTCCTGACACACCCATACACACTCTCTCTCCTCACAAATAAATAAATTGTTTTTTTTTAAGAAACAAAAATAACAAGTAAGATTTGAATGAGGCAGAAAAAGAAATTCCATTCACATATTTCATATGACAGCCCTGACATTGCCCAAGTTGATCAGCTAATAAGGTCTATCAACCTCTACTTCTCTCTATAAGGGTGAGAAGTTTGCTCCATGGTCCATGATATTTCTATAATAATCAGAAAAAAATTGTGAAATTCACGTGTTTCAAAATGTCCTTGCGTAGATCAGAGGCTGCTCCTGCAAGTAACTTCATCAAGTGTCTGCTTTTTTTTTCTTTCCCAGAGGAATGTCTAGAGGTTGGGAAGCCTATTTCCTCTGCATCTTTCATGGTAGACTTGGAAAAGCAGGCTGTGGTACAGGCCTGTAATCCTGGAGGATAGAGGCAGGAGGACCAGGAATGTCCAGACCAGCCTCAACTGCATAGGGAATTTGAGGTCAGCTTGGCCTACATAAACCTTTTCTTTAGGAAAAGAGAGGGATGGGAAGAGGAAGAGCTAACCTGCTTGCTTTGATTATAGCTGGCTTTTTCCTTGCAGCTTCCTGGCTCTGCAGTACCAAACCAGAGGCTCTGTCACCAGATCCTGTGGCTTGTGGGGAAACCAGTTAATCAATGCAAACCTATGTGCCAAACAAGAACAATTGGCAAAGCTTCACCAAATTCTTTTATGAATCTGCTTGGATGTTTTGAAGTGCTAATTTGATAGCTCAGTCTTGCAGTGGCCAGATCCCTAAGAGGAGGAAATTGAAGCTGAACCTCCGATTTTATGCCTCCTTCCCTATGATGTCGTTTCCCTTCACAAGCAGCATAGAAATGTTGAAAGGAAGATGAGGACGTAAAGAAGCAAGCTGACAGCTCTCTGCAATGTCACAGAGTGAAGGTACAACCTTTGGAGTCCACGATCTGAGGGGTCAAGGCCTTGGAGGGAAGAGTAACAGGAAGAGGGAAGTGGAAAGACCTGGAACCAGCCTATGGCCACATCGCTGAAAGAGAAGAGAGTCTGTGAGAATGCAGGACAGAGGAGATCCCAAGTCTGATTTGAGTCATCTACTCCTACAGAGCAGAAAAAGAGGAAAGCAAAACATGTATTCAAAGAGGTAATAGCAAAAAGAAGAAGAAGAAGAAGAAGAAGAAGAAGAAGAAGAAGAAGAAGAAGAAGAAGAAGAAGAAGAAGAAGAAGAAGAAGAAAAAGAAGAAGAAGAAAAAAAGAAGAAAAAAAAGAAGTCTTTAAAATGCAAAAAAGATAAAAGATGCATTACTGTCAGAAAGGAATATGAGGGTGTGGTGGTGAGGCAGGAGGATTGATCACCCACCAGACAAGTTCAAAGTGAGCCTAGGCTACATGAGTAAGACCAAAAACTTTTTTTTAAAATGCTGGTAATATCAACTCCCAACTGAATAAATGCAAAGACACGTATACTCGGTAATCTACTGAAAACCAGCGAACAGCAGCAATCTTTGAAGTGGCTATAAGAAAACCATCAGCTTGCCTTTTCAAGGAGCACAATAATGCCTCTGGTTATTCTTGGTAGAAATAACGTCAGGACATAGCTCAGTGGTAGAGAATTTAATAGCAGTCTGAAGGTCCTGGGTTCTGTCCCCAACCCTGGAAATAAGTAAAAATAATTAGATAGCATCTTCAGTATCTTCTGCTGGGCATGCGTTTTGGGAGGCAGAGGCAGGAGAGTCACTGTGAGTCTGAGACCAGCCTGGGCTACAGTGAGACTCTACCTTGAAAAAAAAAAGAAATATTATCTTTCACAGCTTAAAACAACCACCAAAAAAGAACTTGTCAACTTACAAATCGATGCCAAGTGATCACAGTCTTTTCCGAAGTGAGGATAAAAACATTTTTATACAAACAAAACAGTAAGAAATTCTTGCCACCAGATGTATATGGAAGAAACACTAAAATAATTTTTCAAGTAAAAACAAAATTGTTATAAAAGCACAGGCATGCTAGAGGCAATGAAAACTATGAAATCTTAAATGTGTGGTTAAGTCTAGATTAAATATTGACTGAAAATGATTATAATATCACCTTATGTGGTAAAGTATCTATAGAATTAAAATGATTGGTCCCAATAATGCTTAAAGCAAGGAGGACAACCAATAGTTGTCCAGAATGTTTCCAGAGTCTAGGAAGTGATATAGAATTTACATTATTGTCTTTGCAGTCAATGATGCATATTGTGGTTTCTAATGTGATAAGTTCATGTGTAACTTTGGAAAGGAAAACTAAACCTTAGATATTATAAAAGTCATTTATATGTATTGCATATTCATATACAAATTTCAACTGTGGAAATTACATATAGCTTTATGAATTCAAAGGATACTGTAACAAAATAAAATCAGAACAAATAAGAAACAAACAATACAATGAAAAAAATTAATGTCCAATATGCTTCTGATACAACCCAGGGCTATGTGAACGAGTATCCCTTTTAGCATGAATCTAAGTTTTGTCATTTTTTGATGTTTGCATTGTGGGTGACTTTTAGGGTGTTTTGTTTGTTTAAGGCGGGGTCTCATTCTAGCCCAAGCTGACCTGGAACTCATTCTTTAGGCCCAGGCTTGCTTCAAACTCACCCTTATTTTACAACCCCACCTAGAGAGATGTCTCAGTGGTTAAGGCTCTTGCCTGCAAAGCCTAAGGACCTGAGTTTGATTCCCCAGTACCAACATAACACCAGACATACAAGGTGGTGCCTGTATCTGGAGATCATTTGCAGTGGCTGGAGACCCTGGTGCACCTAGTCTCTCATCCTCCCTGCCTCGCTCTATCTCTAATTAATTAATGAATTAACCAATTAATTCATTAATTAAAAAACCCAAATGCATATGTACCAATGATTAATGTGGGAGTAAAACATTATGAGAAAGAAGGAGCTCAGAAGAGAGCTTGCTTTGCAAGCCTGCGGATCTGAATTCATCCGTAGAACACACATACAATGCTGAGTATTGTGGCATACACCCATCATCCCAGTGCTAGTGGGCAGAGACAGGAGGATCCCTGGGCGTAGTATATTCTAAATTGATGAACTCCGAGCCAGTGTTTTAAAGGAGGCTAATGGTGGTGTTAACAAGGACTACACCAGAAGTTGTTCTCTGGCCTCCATGAGCATGCATATACTCACAGCCACACACACACACACACACACACACACACACACACACACACACACACATACACATGCACTTGCACACGCACACACACACACACACGCATGTGTAAGCCTGCACATGCATATGGGAAGGAAAGTTAAATTTTACAGACTGTGATTGCTTCATATTATCTATCTTCATATTTGTACATAAATATATTTAATCTAGGAAGACTGCCTAGAATTTTATAAAATTAAAAGGATACCTAGAAGCATGAAGAGGCATGTATCTATACAAAGAGCACAGAGCTAAACATGTTCTAGAGAATGTAGATTTATTTCCAGCATTTCCAAGTTCAACAGATTTGTCCCAATGGGAAAGAGTTAAAAGGGATGTTTCCAGCACTATAGATGAGATTCAAAGGGAACCAGCATTCAGAACTAAATATGCACTTATCACATAGCCCAGCAATTATACTCTTGGGCTTTTATCCCAACAAAATGAAAATGTATGGCCACACAGAGCCCTGTGCATGAATGTTCTTAGAAAGCAGAGCCAAGCAGAAACAGGGAGCCAGGGTGAGTGTGACCATATGGGAATACTCTCTTCTAGTATTTCTCAGGGCAAGAATTTTCCCTCATAAGCTGTATTTCTTGTTCTGAATTTTTTTTCAGTCATTTATGTAGGTTTCTGCTCATTTGTTTCCATAATAGGTATTTCATGTCAAGATGTGTCTGGAATTTTTTGTTCACAAACAAAAACTATGTAAACTGGATGTGTTTCATTCCTTGAGTTTTAATTAGAAACATTTACTTTTGTAACTGCAGTTGAGTAGCTAAGTCCTCCCAGGAGATATAATTAGCCAAGGAAGGAAGAGGTTCCCCTGACCTCAGAGCTATTTGCAATCCTGTGCAGGAGAGAGCAATCTTGACCAGAAGACACCAGAATAAGGAGCAAAGGACAAGAGAGGGATCTGGCCATCCTTCATCAGATAAGATGTCAAGTTAAAATACTGACCTCACCATGCATGGAGCCTTAAAATTCCATGGCATCCGTGCAAGTGTTTGGGGTGAAAGGGACAAAATGAGAGCTGTGGTATTTCCAAATCTTGTCTCGGGAATGTACTTAGCGCAATCCTAAATGTGGCTTTACATTTCAGAGGCCAATGAAGTTTTCTTTCACTTCCCATCAGTTTTCGATAAAAGCTTAAAATGGTTTTCCTTGACTCATCCATTTCCCTCTTCCCTTTGCAGGATTCTCCTTTTCTGGACTGCATTCGTTTTTCTGCCTTAACTCCTCACCAAATCTCCTATTTTCTTTCTCCTATAACACAACATTGAGCGAAAGAAACATACGGTAGGATTATTATTTTTAACTGGATAAGAAAAGTTCTGTATTATATCTATTAATCTTTTTAAGCATAAATCATGGATGTGACAGAAAGGCATACTTTTTACATACTTTTACATTTATATTATAATTATATTTTTTTAATTAGAAATAAAGATCCACCTGGTATCATTCTCTATAAAATAAACATGCTGTAACCAACTTTGCAGATTTTCGACCTGCAAAAATAAAGGTAGAATTGCATTTACTATGATATATTTCAAATTTTTGTTATTTAAAATGTTCGCTTACATTTGATCATTACTAGCAAGTATTTTAAAAATAACTTTTTTCCTAAAAACTAGAATTAAGTAGCCGTTCACCTTTAAGTAACCAGAACTTCAGTTAAAGTTCTCTGGGCTCACTTTTTTTTTTTTTTACAGTGATTTTCTGATTTTCCAGTTATTTTAAAATAAATGGAGAAATCTGAGTTGGAATCGGTAGAATTCTCTCAACTTGGAAAACTGGTTTAATAATTTCTGAAAATGAAGGTGTCCAACTTCCTTCTCATTGTACTTACTCACAAATAGTTTTATTTTAAAATCTAATCTTAAAGGAAATCCAGTCAAAGTAGTGCATATTGTAAAACTATTAATCTTTAATGTAAAGTGCATATTGTTATCACCTTATCTCCAAGGACTAACTGCACTCCTCTGCATTTAAACACATGTTTATCTTGAAAGTATCTGTATGTCTTCCTCCTCACTGGGCTCTAACTCAGACGCTGGAGAAATGTATGTTATGACAAAGACAAGTAATCTGTCCAGAGTGACATCTGGGAGGCGGGCTGTGCATGAACCAAAGACCCTAACCTCTTGCCCAGCTCACTGGGTGAGGCCACATTGCCAGGACCCCAAGATGCAGTGACAGTTAAAAGCTCTTATCTCCCCCATAATCCCAGCAGCTGGTGGTCCGTGTGCTAAAATGGCCACTGAAGGCAGCTTAGAAATAGAAGACCAGGCAGGAACTGCAAAGGGGTTTCGCTGATTTTCTGGGGAAGGAGAAAGTGGAGAAGGTTCTTCCTAAGTAACACGCTGCATTTGTCACTCCTGGAACATTTCCTTCACAAATTCACCATTTTTCTGAAGGAAATACATCATCCTGCCTATGACCAGAGAATGACCACAGGCCAGTGTGCTGCACATGGTGGAGGAAACAGGACAAAAGAGGCTGAAAAGAAGAGGGGACAAAATGCCAGATGGCCTGTGACGAGGACCTGGGGGTAGATAAGCAGAGCAGAGTGTGGAGGAAATGGGGAAATTGCCAGGACTGGCCAGGGATCCTGCCACATGAAGTCTTGTCTCTAAGCCCCCTAAAGCCAAACAAGGAGCACAGAGGTCAGAGAAGGCAGCACCTGTTTGTTATTAGGCTCAGACATGGGGACGCGTGAGGGAGAGTTGCTTCCAGCACCAGGCAGTACTATCTGCAAACACTGGGAAGAGTGTTTCCTTCAGCAAATGTCCCTTTGCCTCAGAGTTCCCTGTTCCATTCAAGTGTCCAAGAAGAAAGCTCAGTCTTCAAACCTTTGCAAAATTGTAGATTCCAGAAGGCCTTGGAGGCAGCTGCAGCCAGGGCATTTCAAGCAGTGTTTGCAGCATAGGGACACTTTGGAGGAGAGTTGATTTCAAGCTCCAGGCTCCTGCAGTTGAGGAGGAAAAACCTGTTCTCCCTAGCTGCATTCCTTTTCAAAGTTTCTCCTGTCTCACGCAGATGGTGCCCTTTGAACTTCAAAGCTAAGGGACTTTGTTCCCCACTGTAAATCCTCTCCACAGCCATGTTGCTTTCCCATTTAGGGACCAAGCTGGAGAGAGAACTGGCAGTTATACTGGACGATTAACACTTTGAAATACTATCCCCGCACATATGTAACGGGTTAGCCCAGGGCCTGGACCCAGAGAGGCTCCACAGACATGAACACCCCGCTTCCCTCTGGACACTGGTGTAGGAAGGTTTCCTTGCACCTCTCCCACTGAGATAGAGGAAAGGAGAATGGGAAAGTTGATGTTTGGGCTGCTGGAAGGAAATGGAAAAAGAAAAAGGAAGAAAGATGAATAAGGCTGGCCCATTACTGTTAGCTATGCAGGCCATTAAGCAAAGCCGGGAGGAATCAAAGGGGAAAAGTAACAATACAGAATGGAAATATGAATATCAATCTCCGAAATCAGTCACTTATCTTTATCTGGAAAACAGTCCATACTCCAAAAAAACTCAGTCTACAATCTTGCAGACGCTAACTAAAGACCTATTACTGGATTTTTTTCTATTAATAATTAGTGATGATTTTGAGATTATCCCTAGCACTTTATTTAGTAAAATTCAAAATGTTATCACCTAGAAGAAATAAGCACTGTAGGGCTGTTATTTATATGATTTGTGAAAATAAGCACTAGCCCACTCCTCTAGTCCCTGAATAAAGTGGACATATGGTGAATATTAAAAAGTGAACATAGTCTGTCACAGCTCCCTTAGTTTTTATTTGGCTTTGGATGGATAGTCTCACTCACAGAGTATTTCTCTGCTTAAGTGTTCCTTTAAATCTCCAAATTTCTTTCCATCCAGTGTCTTTGCATAAGGGATATTTGGAAAAGAATACTCAGAATTGCATGAACCACATCTCTTTGGACATTTAAAGATCCAGAAAAAGTATTCAGATAAACCTGGGAGGAGCATGGTAATTTAGCCTGCCAGGAAGAAAGGGGGCCTCTTTCTAGCTGTTCCAATAATTGTTTCCTGACCAGAGAAGAGAGTAACCTCTAGCTTGCCCTGTGCTAATAAGTCAAGATGAATTTAAGCCAGTCTTTAAACAGAGCACACAGGCTCCAGATTGTCACACAGGAAAAGAAAAAAAAAAAAAAGGTGCTTTCATGAGCATTTCAAATGTGCTATCTGCAAACACTTGGATTAGCTCAAAGAGCACTAATTGAGGTGGGTATTAATTTTAGATTAAAGAACTTGAACCTCTCAGCCTTTTTGTTCCCATGTAGCAAACAGAATCATAGATTACATGACATCTATCTTTATGTGAGTTTCCTAACTATCATCAGAAACATATTACCATCCATTCCATAGTATTCACTTAACAAACGTATTTGGGGATTTCATCCTCCAAAATGATGTTATTATATTTGAGTGCTTATTATTATTATTAGGTATTTCTAAAATCTCCTGTATTTCTGCAAAGAATAAGAAGGGTTACATCTCAGATATGACAAAGCCCCCTTTATTTCCCTGACCCTCCTGCCCTTAGTGGTGGAGGCCCTGCCTATCCCATCCATGAAGACTGCTTGATCTCATTTGTGGTAGGGAAAAAGATGCTTCTAAATTTAGTCTCAGTGAATTTAACATATGGCATCATACCTTCCAGGTCAAGAGGTCCTGGGGTTTCTGGAAAACGGGAATACAGACAGGCTGGGTGGTAGAATGAGAGAGGGCGACCATTTGGAGAAAATCAGCGACTTGAAAATTAGTTTATTCAAGTGAAATTTCTAAAAGAAATCTATTTTACTAATATTCAAAGACTTTGTGGTTTAGTCTTTTTGAGATATTTCCTTCATAGCATCTTTGATATATTAAATTATTTGGCATCTGCCCCGTGAGCCAAATGGACTCCGCTCTGAGAGAGTTAAGTCAGCTTTAGACCTGGCAAAGTATCCTTATTGGATTTAAGGCTAAAAATAAATAGAAGCATAAGGAGGGCTAGAATGGAGTTTTTCTTTAAAAAAGCCAAAGGGTCAAACCCAATTTAAAAATAAGCAAAAGAGAAAGGGGGTAAGAAAAAAAATAATCTAATCTAATAAGACTTTAAAATCAGGAACAACTTTTAATGAAGAATGTGATTTAAATCTGATCTTTAAAATAATAGCAAAACTACCCATTACTTTCAAGGGAGCAGGGGTAATTTGTATTAGTAAAGGAGAGCAAAGTGTATCTCTATGGATATTAAATACCCAATAAGTGCCATTTCACCATTGTTTAAGTAAATACACAGATTCAGAAGATATGGATCATGCTTTTCTGTATGTCATAAAATGTCAACAATTCTTATTGTTCCTTTACATGTGTGGGTTTCCCCGTTCCCCCACCCCGCCCCCTGCTTACCCCTAGATGTATCAAAATCATTAAAGAGAGGTGGACTGGGGACAGGAGGGGGAATAAGAACCAACAAGAACAAACTCTATTTGAGTGAATGATACCTAAATCTTTTTATGCCAACTGAAAATCATAAAAGAAAGTTAAAGCGTCAGGAAAAAAACAAGGAGGAGGGAGACCAGAAAAGTCGAAGCCCTAGAGACAGAGCTGGAGTAGTGTAAAACCCAATGAAGCATACATTTGAGTCTGTTCTCCATGAATGGCTGCATCTAGTGCCACTATAAAGTGTATGAACAGTGCATTCATGCATTGCATTCTCTATGATCAGCTGGTATTTGGAGAACTTTGGTCAGGAAGCCAGAAAATGGAAATGTTGTTAAAAGGATTTTAGTTTAAATTAAGTTGAATGAACTGTTGAACTAAATCATGGCTGTTGTGTCTTTTATTTTTAATTGCATGAACCGGATCTATTTTGTGACCATCACCTGCCCCTCTGATCTTTTTTTCTCATTTTCAATGAGATTTTTTTTTTATAACCAGTACTGGGTAGCAAATTGCACAGAAATGACATCTTCTATCTGAGAATTATTTGATAGTTTGGGAATAAAATTAGATAATCAAAATCTATCAAAGACAGAAAGAAAGAGAGAGAAAGGAAAGAAAGAAAAAATAAAGAAGGAAGGAAGGAAAGAAGAAAGAAAG